>VNKF01003768.1:0-91109 GCA_008044355.1 Drosophila lacteicornis
TGACTGTGCGGGCCATTCCATTACGTCTACGTGGTTGGCCGCAAACCACTCTTTGGCCAATTTACTTGTGTGCTTTGGGTCGTTGTCCTGTTGGAAAGTCCAAACTAGTGGCATATCATCAGAGGCATATGGTAGCATCACTTCGTTCAAGATTTGGACATATAGATGACGATCCATAATGTTCCTCACCCAATACACTGGCCCAACTCCATGATACGAAAAACTTGCCCATATCATAATTGACGAACCGCCGTGCTTAACCGTTTTGCAGGTATATTTTGGGGCAAACTCACATAAAGGTGGTCGTCTAACATACTGCCGAGACCCACGTCCACCAAAAAGTACAATTTTGGACTCATCCGACCACAAAATGTTCCTCCATTTTTCTAAGGGCCAGTTTAAGTGATTTTTGGCAAATGCTAGGCGCTTGACAACATGTTTTTTTGTTAACAATGGCACTTTTCTTGGACTTCTTGCCATGAGGTCATTGTCTCTAAGTGTTCTTCTAATCGTTTCTAGGCTTCCATCAATACCACATCTTTTTTTCAAGGCTGCAGCAGACATGAACGGCTCAGATTTCGCCTGCCTAATTAGGCGACCCACTGATCTCTGAGTCAATTTCTTTGGTCGACCGCGTGTTTCATTGGTGGGCTCATATTTTATGGCATTACGTATCATTGTTGGTGAGCAACCAATAATTTTCTGCACTTCAACGTAAGTTTTCCCTTCAGAGATCAACTTTTTAATCAGGTTTCGCCTCTCAGCAGAACAATGTTTACCACGGCCCATATCTCCAGGACCAAATGGATACAAAGGATCTAAAAATGCTATAGACTGTTTAATAACATCCTTAACTAATATTTAAGACAACAAACCTTGCAAAAAAAGGAATAAATTTACTTATTCTTAAAAATATGTTTGGCACTACTATTATTTTGACTGCACCAAACACTGACTTAATTGCGAATGATGACGAAAAGTAATAGAAGATGATCTGATAAGAAGACAAAACTCCACATTCTGATAGAGCACACATTAACAGTTACCAGTGTGATGGAATGAATAAGATTTGTCAAAGCATATAGAAATTATAGCGGTTAAACTTTTCGCTAGGCCAGCACTACTATTATTTTGACCGCAACTGTATATCCGGCATACCAACATACATACAAGCGATGATAGGCGGGGCGTTTCTATATGTTTGTTCCGTACTGTAACCAACGCGGCCAAAATTTCGGCCTTCGGGTTTTCCGAGGCCTCGCACACTGGCGGCACTGTTTTGATAATAAAACTGAGGAAAAACGCTAACCAACATCCAAACCAATGTAAACGCAGTGACTCCTTTTGAGCTGATCCAAAGCATGTCCAGACATGTCATAACGAGAAACAAAAATACAAAAAATACAAAAAAAAAAAATGAATAAAATGTTAAATTGGAAAACAAAACTCAATTGATTGCAAAATAATGCTAAATAAATGTTGTAATTGCCAGGGCCCAGCAAAAAAAAAAAATATAAAAAGCAAAAAAAAAATTATACAGTAAACATTACAATAAAGCAGCAAAATAAAAAGAAATCTGGTATTTTATTTGGGGCGTGGAGTATTTAAACCAGGGGTGCTCAAATCTGCCTTATGGCAGTGCATATACCAACACTAATTAAAATATAGCATATGCACTCTTGTAAGAAACTTTTTTGCGGTATTTCAAGATGTAGACTGAGAGAAAGGCACTTGCCAATTCATCACTCAATTTACCGATTCCTCAAAGAATGCCCATGAATCAATCATAAAGAAGATGTTAAGTGTAAAAACAAGAACGGCGACACAAAGAGGAATGTGCAAACTTGTTTGTGAGTAGCGCTTCGCCTTCCGCGATCCGCGATCCTTCCGCGATCATTCCGCGATTATCGATAGTATAGATCAAATCGATAGTGCAAAACATCGATTTTTCGCCAGCTCTAAGAAGTAGCCCCCCCTTTTAAAAGAAAAGTCCTTGTAAATTGAATTTGAATTTTTGCTTGTTGCCGCTTACATAATAAATTAAACATTTATAATAATCAGTACAATAATTCCATTGTTAATGTTGTTGCTTGTTGTTTATTGTTGGTTGTATTGTTGTTTTGATGTCGGCCTCCCTTCCACTCAGCTCGGATGAAATGTTTATTATAAACTAAAACAAATTGCAAACACTTCGCCTCCAATCATCTCTCTATATACAAAGCTACAAAATCAATCCAATCCTCCCTCGATTTAGCTATTATTATTCTGGTTTAGAGCTACATACATTGGTTAAATAATTTAAGTGTGTTGTCAACTTTTGATTACAGGGGAGATAGAGATACGGATAAGGATAGGGATGCAGATACGGATACAGATACGGATACAGATACAGACACAGCTCAGACACGGCTTGGGGGTTATAGGGGAGGGATATAGGTTCAGAATTGCTTTCCACTATTGCACTATTATCGGCTGACCTCCCTACAGATATACAGCTATATACGCCTCTCTATGTACAGTTGGAGCTCGGAAAAATTAAGTATTATTAAAGTTTTGAACACTTTCGTTGGCTGCCGTCATCAGTCACAGCGCCATCTGGCTGATGTTCCTCCAGGTGCTCCGCCTCGTGGCCATGTTGTCTCCAAATCCAAATCCGAGCACGCCCGCCGCCCCAGTCGCCGATGGAGTCTGGTTTCCAAGTTGGCCGGGCAGGCGGGCATCGACATGGAACCGCTGGCGCCGACGACTGAGGCGGAGGAGGATTCGGAAACGGGCAGCTCCTCGTCGTCAGCGCCGGCGGCATCGTCATCGAAGCCATACCAACATCACATGACCATGATTTGCAGCGCCACTCATTGATCTATGGTCCGGTAGATGCGTCTCTGGGGCTCGGGCGTGTAGTGGATGCGGGTGCGGAAGTGCTGCGGCGAGCCCGGCACGCTCTCCGAGCCACGACGCGGTGGCGGCAAAGGTGGCGAGGCAGACACATACCTGAAAGGGAGAGGGAGAGGGAGAGCCCAATAAGCACGATTCAGAGCAGGAGAGAGCGCCATAAGCACGATTTAGAGGGAGACCTACCTTCGGTGCAGGAGCGGCGATCCCGGCGGCTGACCACTCAGCTCGAGGAGATTCTTGCGCAGCAGCAGCGGCGACTGTCCCCGGTTGTAGCGCGGCGGCGGATCCGGGCTGCGGTGCCTCCGATCCAACCCCGATAAGATGTGGGGACTGGGCGGGGTACTGATGCTGCCACCGCCTCCTCCCGGTCCGCTGCTGGCATAGCGGCGCAGGAAGCTACTGGTGGCGGCTCCGGTCAGCGGTTCTGTCGTGGGCGAGGTGCTCTGGCTGGTGTTGCTGCTGCTGCTGGCCGCGGACAAGGTGCGGTAGTAGTAGGATTTGTTGGTGGCACTCCCATTGTGGGTCACGATGCTTCTGTAGGCTGGAGGCTGCGGGGGTTGCACCACGGAGGCTGCTGGCTCCTGCTCCACCGGCGACGTGGCTGTGGAATTCAATTGGGTTTTAACATAGGTGGCAAACTGTCGCTTCATGGCGCCGGCGAGGGTGTGGAACCAGCCTGTGTGGGGTTGGTTGGTTGGATGATGAGATGAGTGATGAGTGATGAGTGATCAGTGCGGTGGTTGAAGTGCGGTGTGTGTGTGAGAGAAAGAAACGAAACATAAATGCAAAAAGCATGAGTTCAAGAAGCGCAACTTAGAGGCTTTCAAAGCGAAATCAAGGGAGTTATTGTTGGAGTTATGAGTTCTAATAGCCTTGTTCCACTGCTACATTCAGCTCCATTCTCGAGAATGGTCCATCATTTTAGATGGGGAAAAATGGTCCGTTCAAAATCGACAGACCATCCGTTCACCATTCGCCCCGAAGGTTTCTATACCTACTACAAAAAAATACCGAAAACTATCGATTATTAGGCGATATTTCCTAAGTTCCTTCCCTAAACCTTCCTTCCCTTCCCTAAGTTCTTATAGTTCTTAAAATTATGAATAAAAAATACTCAAAAATGTCGATTATTAGGCGATATTTCTTAGGTTCCTTCACTAAACCTTTCTGCCCTTCCCTAATTTCTTATTGTTCTTGAAATTATGAATATTTTTGCCAAAAGATGAATGAAAACTAGATCCAGCGCATCAGAAAACACCCGATTTTCCTTTGATATTCAAGATTTCAAGGCTCCAAGCATAGATATTAATAAGTCATTGAATGGGTCGGTTAACTTTGAAGAGGACGTCGTCCGCGAGTCGCAAAAGATAGCCAGAAATTACCGTTTTCGGTCGTCCCAATTAAAATGTAAACAAAGCCGGATCACATGTCGCCGGAGAATGTAGATGGAGCTGTGGAACAACCTACGGTCCATTTTCGAAATAACGGAGCAGTGGAACAAGGCTATTAGAGGCTTTCAAAGCGAAATCAAAGGAGCTAGCGATGGAAATAAAATAATATGAATTCTCAAGCAAATCCTCACCTGCATCGTTCGGCTCCAGGCTGCTGCTGCTCGAGCTCTGGCCCAGGAGCTGGCGACGTGCGTACAGCTTGCTCAGCTTGCTGGTGGAGCTGTGAGCTGAAGGCTGCTGCTGTGGCTCCTGGAGCTCCACTGTCGTTGTCTCGGCGGCAATGGGCAGGGGTTGGTACTGCAGCTGCTCGCCATTCCCACCGCAGCCAAAGGGGCCAGAACCCGTTGAGGGCGCTATCTGGGAGCAGTTGGACTGCGTGGACGACTGACTAGAAGTGGAGTGCGTCGAGGGCGGCGGCGCCACATAGTTGCTGTGAAAGGGATTGGTGCTGGTGACTGCTGGCGGCTGCTGGCGCTGCTGCTGCTGCCGCTCGGCGGCCTCCTTCTCGCGGAGCTGGTTCTGCTGATGGTAGAAGCGCTGGAGCACTGGAAAAAAAGGGGATTAACTCTTGAATAAAAGAGAGAAATAGGCTGAGTACCTATGGGACTCTGATTCCCTGCCTGCACTCTCTGTGCCGGCTGCTGCTGTTGGCTGTTGAGCTGCAGGTTGGGCGGCGACTTGCGCTGCAGCAGGGGTGAGGCTGTGACGAGGCCCAGGTTCAGGTTGAGGGTCACAGGAGCGGTATTAGTACTACTATCACAGCTGTCGTAGGCTACGGAATCCGTCGGAGCTGGCAGGCGCCATCCCGTGGTCGTGCTTGTGGTCGTGGTTGGTGTTCCAGGTGAGCAAGGCGATGTGATGGCCTCCTCCGAGCCCGGGCTTAGTGTCTGACTATTGTGCGGCGGCAGTGGCATGGCTGTGGTCGGTGTGGGTGTCCTGGTCAATGAATTGTGGTTCTGGTGTTTCTTTTGGCTGAAGGGCGACGTGGTCAGATTGCGCAGAATCGATTGGCCTGGGGGAAGAGGGGTTTAGTTACTTTATTTTGTAAATGCTTTTATTTCAAATTTCTAATGATTTCTTTTTCTCTCGATTTTTCACGTGCTGATCGTTCTTATTCGCCTAAAACCAAAATGACCGTATATTCTTTTCTTGTGTAAACTCCCAGGCTTTTATTTCTAAAATATAACAGCGAATGCCTTTATTTTTATAACTTTTCTTTTTTTTTTAACCGAAACGTGCCGATCGTTCTTAATCGCCAAAAACCAAACTGACCGAATATTCTTCTCTTAAAAATCTAGCTTAATTCTATGCGATAACTGGTCACTAATGTGACCGTGTAATACAAAATGATGTGTTTAAAATGTATTTATTATTAATTTATAAGGCCACTCACCGATGCTGCTGAACATGGACTCCTTCTTGGGGCTCTCGTCGCTGAACTTGTAGTGCTGCGGCTGATGCTGGGAGCCGTTGCTCAGCTTGCGCTGCATAAACGGCGACTTGCGGTAGAGCTTGTTGAGATCGCCGCCCGAGGGCGGTGACAGGGGGCTGGCGCTGCTGCTGCCACTTCCGCTTGCATGGCCGCTTCCGTTTCCGGTGCCAAAGCAGTTGGTAGTTGTGGGTGTCGTTGCTGCTGCTGCCGTTGCTGTTGCTGTTGCTTGAGGTAGTTGTGTGGCTGATTGCATGAAATACTGCGACTGCTGCTGGTAGCTCGGTATCTGAGTGGGTTTTATTGTCTTCTGCACCTGCACCTGCACCGGCGCCGGCGCCCTACCATACTTGCTGGCTCCTCCTGAAGATCCTGCCCCAGAACCCACGCCACTCCCAGCCGCCGTTGTCCTGAAAACCAACGAAAGATGCATGAGTGAGGATCACAGGCTTTTTTCGTCACCAAATAAATGAGAGAGCACACTCAGATGTACGCCAATGGCAGAAAGAAGGGGTGTATGTGTGTGTGTGGGGGGGAGGTGTTTATAGGTAGGAGTTTCCGGGATACTGGTAGGAAGGGCGGTAACTGGGGTTTATGTATGTACAGAGATTGACAGCGCCATGGCAAACATATCTAAACACATTTAGATGAGCTGTGTGTGATCGCATTTTGTAATAATTATGTGGTGTGTATTTACAATGTGTGTAGTGTGTGTGTGGTGTGTGGTGTGTAATGAGTGTGTCTTGGCTGTGTGTGTGGACAGAGATCAAGCGACAGAAAACACAGGTAAAGGGCACAGCAAGAGTGAAAGCGAGAGCTGCGGCTGCAAAAACGATTCGCGCGATCCTTGTTCGGACATTGCTTGGTAAGATTTATTTATTAACACTTTTCTATATAGTTTAGAATCAAAAATTAAGGAAAAACATCAGGAAAATAAACTTGAAATTCAAGAAACATAAATAAATAGGTTCTAAGCACAGAATAAATCCCTGAAATTAGGTAAAGTATGGCAAGGACGCCTTCTAGCTCTTTTTTTAAACCGAAAATAAATGTAACATGATGGAGAAGCACACAAAATGATAATGAAACAAATGGGAAAGCTACAGTCGAGTGTGACCGACTGTGAGATACCCGGTACCCAAAGCATTGTGGGTGAAATTAAATAGCACACGGACATGGAAACAAGAAAATGTTGACAAATGAAGACAAATGTTGCTAGAAACACGTTAAGCAGTGCGATAGAGCGAGAGGGAGACTATTGACCTCATGTTTTGACTCAATGCTACGGAACCCTTTTCGAGTGTCAGAGTTCTTAGCTTTTGAGAGAGAGAAGAAGAAGAAGCATACAGAAACTTTATTGTATAATAACTTCCATGTTTATCATTCGATTTTTCTCAAATTTTTAGAACATGTCCGCGGATGCCTACTTATGTATTATATCTATTTACTTTAAACCGGAAATCACGACTATAGCCTATAAAACGTTTTTTATGTTTATCGGGGGCGGAAGTGGGCGTGGCCAAATTTTAAAACAAACTTGATCTGCGTGCAACAGATTCCAATGTTGTCACCAAATTTGGTAACTCTAGCTCTTATAGTCTCTGAGATCTGTTGTTTCACACGGACGGATAGACGGACATGGCTAAATCGACTCGGCTGGTGACGCTGATCAAGAATGTAAATACTTTATAGGGTCGGAGATGCCTCCTTCTGCCTGTTACATACATTTTCGGTTGGCAGTAACCCTATGGCTACCGGGTATAAACATAAAGATGAAATGAACTTGGCAAATATAAGCATAATAAATAGGTAAATAAATAAATAAATAACAATGTCGAATTACCTTTTTCGGTGTATGAGCATTTCTATATGGGTAAATAAACAAATAATAAATTAAATTTTAAACCAAAACCAAAAGAAACCAAAGCTGAAGCCAAGAGCATGCACAGGAAAAAGCAAAATAGAAACCAAAACCAAAAAAGGAGACAGAGGAGAATTTTCCAGGCTTAAAGGAAAGTAAAGCGGGGTGGCGGGGGAGGCGTGGTGTTTACAACAATTAACGATTTAAACGATTTAAACAAAAAACATAATTAGAGGGCTAATAATAAGGTGAATAATAATAAACTCGTCGTACTTACTGAATTTTACTTTTAATTGGGAGGACTTTTCTTTTGTTTTATATTTTCATTATTGTTTTTGCTTTTGATTTGTTATTATTATGTTTTATTTTTTGTATAGCATATATATCTATATATATCTGTATATAGAGTTGATTGTTTGCTTGTTTGTTTTGTTTTTCGGTTGTTTATGTGTTTTGGTTCTTATTGTTTTCTTTATTTTGTTTATAGAGCTTTGTCTTCTTCATACTCGCTTTTTGTTTGTTGTTGTGGTTAGATTATGTTTTACTTTTTATGTTTGCTTGCTTTGTCATTATTGTTTAAGAAATATGGTATTATTATTAGGAATTAGGTAACCTACAAAAAATGGTAATAAAAAAGATGAAAAAAGGAAAATAAAAACATTGCGCACACACACACTTAAATTACAAGAACGCCAAGTGAAGGAAGGCTAAAGTATACGCTAAATGTTTATAATAATTGTATTTTATAGTAAGGTAAGGATCCAGGTAAATAATAGGGCTAATAGGGGCTTCTAGTAACGAGACGGATATGGCAGACTTTACAGGGCCAAGAGGGAGAACAACATGCACTTGTCAAACGAAAAACAACCGCCACGAAAGGAAAATCAGCTTTAATAACCCTCTTTTCGGGTGTAAAAAATGGAGTTCTATCTACTGTGTACTTTTTTGAGTTTACAAATTAAAAGAAAATTAAAAAACAGTCTAAATAGCACTTGCAACTTTAGATTTATAAGGACATTTACCCTCAAGCCGAGTTATATAGTTTTTTGGATAGGTTTGACACTTCTAGGCGGCCAAAAAGTGGAGTTTAGTAAAAAACTCAGTGGAGATTATAGGTATTTGTGGTATTTTTTGGTATATTTGGTATTTTAATCACTTTTGCCCTATAAATCCGTTATTTTTCTGATACGATTACCACTTGAGCTCGTAAATAATAGCTTCCCATCCTTTTCAATCAAACTTATATACATCTTTCGCGATTTAAATTGATTTAAGCCAACCTAAAGTCAAGTTTTTGGGTATTTAATTAATTTAAAAGACTAAATATTTTATGCTTTAGCCAATTACTAGCTAAAGTCTAAGAACTTGGTGTACTAAGTGTCGTGAGAAAAGGAGAATACATATAGAAGACATGCCAAAAGGGTAAATACAGAGAGAGAGATCTGGAGTGAGTTTAAATTTAAGATTAAAAAGAAGTAAAAAAGATAAACAAAAGCAGTGGCTACTCAAAGAACAGAAAGGAGCAAGGGAATAAGGATAAGATAAAAACAAGCAGATTATACATATTAGTTTAGGCTAGCGTTTAAGAGACAGTGAGTTAGCAGACTCGACCTACGATCGGGCTTGGTTGGAGCTTTCCCAGCTGTTCCTTTCTCCTACCTGTTGGACTCGCAGAAGCGCAGAAAGCAGAGAACGGAGAACGGAAAATGGAAATAAAACGGAAGGAAATACCAAGCACACACACTGCACACCCACTCTAGGTGGCACACACTCGCACACTCAGCTGAGAGGATAGCGGACGGGGGTTCATGGGTATATATTTGCAGAGGATCTGTTCTGATCTGATCTGTGAGAGATCTTACCTCTTGAGCGTGGGATCGCCGTTGGCGCGATGCCGATTGTCGACGATGCTCTGAAACCAATTGGGCACATCTACTTTGGCTATTTCATAGGTCCGGATGAAGGGCTGGGCCAGGAGCTCCGGATACTTGGGTCGGTCCTGATGGTTCTTTGTGAGGCTTTAGGCAGAGAGAGAGTCTGAGATTATTCCCGGAGTAAGGACATCGGCACTCACCACTTCTTGACGAAATCGCGGAACTCCTGACTAAAGTTAAAGCCCTCGCCGACGGGCAGGCACGGCGGCTCCGAGTCCAGCACCTTGGTGAGCACCTCAAAGTCCGTGTTGCAGCCCTCGTAGGGGGAACGCGCAGTGGCCAGCTCCACGAGGGTAATACCCAGCGACCACACATCGGCGCGAATGTCGTACTTTGGTTTCTTTGGATCGATGCGCTCCGGCTAAGAATAATCAAGGGATTTATTATAAGGAACTCCCTAAGGACTCGCCTCAACCCACCGCCATGTACGCCGCACATCCCGCGGAGCGTGTGTTGGCCTTGGAGTCCACCAGGCGACCGCTGATCCCGAAATCACAGAGCTTGATGTTGCCGCGCTCGTCGATCAGAATGTTCGAGGGCTTCACGTCCCGATGGATGACGCCGTGCTTTACCTTCAAATAGGACAGGGCGTTGACCGTCTACCAGAAAGGGGTTGGGAAAGGGTAATTAATTAAAGGATTTTAATGCCAGAACAACCATATCCTACCGCCACTGTGACCTTGCCCAGTATCTGCTCGGGCACGGGCTTCTTAGAGAGCTTGAGCAGCTTGTCGAAGCACATGGACATCAGCTCCATGCAGATCCACACGTCCGGGTCGCGCACAAAGCAGCCAAGGCACTTGACAATGTACTTGCAGTCATGGGACTTGAGCACCACATCCAGATCCATTAGGATGCGCTTGTTCTCCTCCGCGTTGCCCGTGCGCCGCATCTGCTTCACGGCAATGATCATGTTGCTGGACAGATGCATCATCTTCACCACATTGCCACTGGTGCCGTTCCCCAGGTCGCCCAGGTGCTTCAGGTCGTTGATATCCGTCGGATACTGGCGCCCGTTGATGTTCAGCTTGCCCGTCTGCTCCATGATGATCTTTAGCTTCTTGTCCGTCTCCGTCTCGGACGGATGCGATTGTGCGAGCAGCGGCAGCATCATGCGACGCGGTCGGTGATAGGCACCGCCGGCTGCAAGGGATCAGGGATAAGGGAAAAGTAGTATTATTAATTCATTGATAATAATGTATATATTAAGGACCTCTAAGGGAGCTATTTTCTTGGCCTTGAAGTCACAGTTTATATTGATTTCATATCAAATTCAATGGCATAATTCCCTCCAAGTGCATTTAGTGGAAAACCTTTACCGGAAAGGAAATAGGAGCCACTGTAAATAATGTCAAGTGTACCTTGTAAATGTTTACGATTACAAGCTGCAGTTTATTCTTGCTTGTTCTTAGAAACCCAAGTACTCTTAAAGCACTGATACGGTGGCTATATTATTCTTTGAATTCTTTGAATAAGAGATTTGTAAAGAGAGAGCTAAAGTAGGTTACCTCTGTAAATATTATAGATTGAAGATTACATGCTTATTTTTAGGCAGTGGATTGGCATTGCATCGTAATATAATTAAAAACTTAAGTTTTCTATTGAATTGACATTGGCTATGCCTAGCAACAGCTGTATATCCTCCATATTTGCAGATGTAGATCTTTGTGTTACCTTTAATAACATAAAGTCGCGTTTTGTTATAATTATTTAAGCCCCGAGTTTGCAAGAAGCGTTTATTCTATTTCTAGAATTAAGATAACGATAAATTTTTACGTTATTCGATAGACTCGATATATTAAAGGATTACAGTGGTCATCAAATAATAATATTATGCAATATAACAAATGTACAGATAAAAAATCAAACATAAAGTCGCTTTTGTTTGCAAGAAGCCTACATCCTATTATAGAATTTAAAAACCTATTAACTTTTACGTTTTCCGATAAATTCGATGCATCACATCCGATATTTCTTTCTTGAATTACAACCCTGATATCGATTTCCACGAATTTGCGACTAAAAGAAAAGGAAGAAAGGGTAACAGTGGCCATAAAATATATTATGCAATAAAACAAATGCACAGATAATAAACATAGATTCGCGCTTTGTTATATTTGTTATTTAAACCTCGAGTCTGCAAGAATTCTTTATCCAATTTCTAGAATTTAAAAAACGATTCATTTTTACGTTTTTCGATAGATCCGATATATCACATCCGATATTTCACTCTTAAATTACAACCCCGATATCTATCTCACGAATTTGCGATTAAGGGAAAGGGAAGAAAGGGTTACAGTGATCATAAAATAATAATATTATGCAATATAACAAATGTACCGATAAAAAGAAACAAAGTCGCGTTTTGTTATAATTATTTAAGCCACGAGTTTGCAAGAAGCGTATATTCTATTTCTAGAATTAAGGTAGCGATTAATTTTTACGTTTTTCGATAGATTCGATATATCACAACCGATATTTCTTATTAAAATACAACCCTAATATCTATCCCCACCAATTTGCGATTAAGGGAAAAGGAAGAAAGGGTTACAGTGGCTATAAAATAATAATATGCGATATAACAAAAGTACAGATTAAAAAAAACATTAAGTTGCGTTTTGCTATAATTATTTAAAATTCGAGTCTGCAAGAAGTCTTTATCGTATTCCTAGAATTTAAAAACCGATTAACTTTCACATTATCCGATAGATTCGATACATAATATACGAAATTATCTTCTCAAATTAACTATACCCACAAATTCACAAATATGAGAAAAGAAAAAAAGGATTACAGTGGCCATAAAATAATATTATGCCATATCAAAAATTTACACATAAAAGAAAGGATTATACAAGTTCGCACCAGTGCCCACTGTGCCACGTGAGTGTATGTAGGAGACTGCCTGTGGGTGGTACGGTTAGATGAGTGTGTGTGCGTGTCAGAGAGAGCGCGAGAGAGAATTAGAGCGATTTTGTTTTTGTTTGCGAAGTTATTTTCGCTGGCAGCAATTCAAATCAACAATTAGCAACTACAACAAAAGGCAGTCATAAAAAGTAACGCTATTTGTAAACATGCGAAAGAGGAGACACGTCGAATGAGTGTGGAGTGGGAGTGGGAGAGGAAGAGGGGGAGGGAGAGGCGAAGAGGCGAAGAAGGCGCAGAAGAAATGTGAGACCGAGACCGAAATAATAATAACAACAACAACACGTAAACAATGAGAGCGAGCGAACGAGCGGGCATATCAAGACATTACTCCGGAAATGCCAAAAAAGTAACCAATAAGCCAGGCAGGCAGAGAGAGACAGAGAGAGGGAAATGCAAAGACTCACACGCACACAGGCACAGAAAATAAATAAATAAATAAATATAATCAAACACTTGATGGCCGATGAAAATCCAATTCGAATATTTATCAAACGAGGCATGAGCATGGCGATTCATAAACAAGGTTAACATAATTTAAAACAATGTGTAATTCCAATAATAAATACAAATGTACACATAGTAATTTGTTAAACATTTAAAACATTATTTGAATGTAAAATACATGGCATTGCATTTCTACTTATTTTTATAAAAATCCTTGATAGTCGATAATATCATTAAAAAAATATTTAAAAACAACTAATTTTTATATTGTAATTTCTTAAATTATATACATTTAAAATCAGTAATTAATATAAATTTAATATTTAAAGCTGAAGATTGAAACGCTATGAGGGAGGCACTCCCGATCCCTAACAGCCGAGTCGATCTAGTCATGTCCGTCTTCTGTCCGTTCTTTTGTCCGTCCATCTGTCCGTCAGTCCGTCCGTCTGTCCGTTAGTGTGTTTCCATTCAAACTAATCTCAGTTTTAGAGAATTTATTGATACAACTTTTTGTATAGTCTTCTTTCAGTTTTCAGTAAATGAAAAGAATAAATGTCATGTCCGTCGTCTGTCCGTTCTGTTGTCCGTCCGTCTGTCCCGTCGTCTGTCCGCCCTTTTGTCCGTCCGTCTGTCCGTCCATCTGTCCGGCAGTCCGTTCGTCTGTCCGTTAGTTAATTTCCTTCAAACTAATCTCAGTTTTAGAGAATTTATTGATTTATTTATTTTATTTATTTATCGTATAGTCTTCTTTCAGTTTTCAGTAAATGAAAACAATAAATATAATAAACACAGTTATAGGAAATTTTAAAGCATATTATTCAGATTCACATATTGCAGAATCTGTACTTTGGTTCGTTTTTCGATATATTATGGGGAGTTTACAATACTTTAAGAAGAAAAGCAGATGTTAAACAAATTAGCAATTGCTTTGAAAATATGTTTCTTTTTTCCTTTTTGTTTTTCATTGTTAATGTGTATGAAAATTAGTACAAAAAGGTAATTAAACTATACACAGAACAATGCATTTAACTATTTATATTTTATTTAAAAATAAAAGATTTAAAAAAATAAAGAAAAATCAATAAATTTTTTAAGCCTTAAGTTCTACAAGTTTATTATCAACTCGATGAAGCCCTAAAATAAACGTAAATATTCGCGGTAGCTTCTTTATTGGATTTTGAGATTCATGGAAAACTTGTATACCTGGAATTACTATCTAATCAACTTTGGTACTCAATTATTCAAAACCCCATTAACATTTTATAATTTTTGGGCTGCTCTTTTAGTACTCGGTGGAATTCGTGGAAAACTCGGTCACCTGCAAATGTTGTGTTAATCTTATCAATTTTTGGCACTGCCAGGAGGAGAAATTGTCAGAGCGCGCATTTTGGCATTATATTTTTGATTGTTTCAAATCCCTTTGTGATGCTATAGGACATATAGGAATTATTTTGGTAAGATTTTGCCTTGGTTATGTTTCAAAAAGGTGTCAAAAGATTGTTTATAAAAGCATCTGCGCTGAGACCTTATAGATCCTCAAATTCCATCCCATTTTCGTTATATATTTTATAAAAATTCAAGGCAGGAATTCAGGCAGGAATTTCCTCATTCTTATACCTGGAATATGGTTAATCTTATCGACTTTTGACCATGCCAAACTGTTCTACGAGCGTTATTGTTTTGGACTATTCGAAACCCCATTAATGTGTTCTAATTTGGAAGTGAATTCAGGGAACCAGTGTTAAGTACCTGGAACTACTGCCACTAATCTAATCGCCAATTGCCGAGCTGCATAATTGTTAATTCCAATTCCACTGTGCACACGCGTGTTTATTTATTTATTTTTGACCGAAAACGAGTTTGGCTCGCATTTGGGCTTTCGAACTTGGCCGCCTGGCCTGGGCTGGCCTATCCTGGCCTCTTATCTATGCAATCGGAAAAACAATGCGGGGAAAACTCAGGGGTTGGTGGGTGGTGTTTCGGTGGATTCGTGCGAGGTGCTGGAACGGGGGGATTATGAGCAGCTGTTATGCAGTCCGGGAATCGATAGCGGTTGCCCTTTGTTGGCGGAATTCAAATGCTAAAAAGCCAGCCAAGAAACGAGCATTCCCCTTATCACAAGCCAAACAACAGCACACACACACACGCCGCTTATTGGGCAATGACAATTTATTAACAAAATATTGACACAAAAGCGCACAAAAGATGGGTCTGTGGCTTGCGGTTGGCGCTCTGGCCAATAGGCGGCATAGATATTTATATATATATTTTTTTTTGTGACCATTTTTGGGGATCACGACTTTTCCCAGACCTCTTTTATTACCACTACCGCCTACAGTTGCGTTCGCAATAATAGAACTTAAGCTGTATGAAGCTTCCCAGGAACTTGCAGTGTCTTCTTTTATTTATTTCTTATTTCCTTAGAAATTTTACTTTACTAATACCAGGAACTTGAGCACAATTAAAAGCCTTTCCCTGAACTTTATTATTGACCCAAAGACAACCAATATCCGTTCTTCCAACTTCAATTGGAACTTGTTTGTTTACAAAAGAGCCAAGGTAAAGGCGTCTTGAATTCTAGACACCTGAAGCCCCCAGAGCCCAGATCTAGTTGGTTATCGAGTTGATTGTGAGAAAACTCTGGGAAAATGAACTTATATGGGGTTATGTTGCTTTCAAAAGAAGTTGTTCTATATTTTATAATGGGTTTACGAAGATTCTGTATCTTTTAGATTTAGAATATGAGTTTGTAACATGTTAAAAGGAATTAATTTCAAAGAATACATAGTTCTCGGAGAAAGACAGAAATAAGATAAATTGTATACAAGAATAGCCCTTGTTAAACATTAAACTGAATAAACAAAAGCACCTGATGAAGTTTTTCAGTTCGGAATTTTAGAGGTTTAATTTCAGTTCTAGTGAGGGTTATATTGGCTTTACTTTGTGTATAATATTTAATTTCAATTTTATTTTAATTTAATTTTATTTTATAATGTTTTCCTGACGCTACAAGTTGATAACTTTTAATTAATGCAATAGTCACATAGGACAAATTAACAGAAATACACGTTTGAATTACAATTTTAAATCATAAGTTTGAATAGAAATCTTAAAGTTACGCTTAAACACTAAAGGTTAATAAAAAAGGTCGCTTTGTTCTTTTTTTTTATGTTTTAAGTTAAGTTGATATTTTGCAGGTGTATTGTAAGTTTTGACTTAAACTAGGTGGCGCTACTAATATTTTTTAGAGAAATTGGAAGTTGATTCCATTGCCTAATTGCGTGTTCATAAACAGAGATCTGTGTCTTATTTGAATCAGGTTATTTGCTCTTCTAGATGAAGGGAATCTTAATGTTAGATTAGATTAGATAGATTATTTATTATATCCCTTAGGGATGCTGTCAGTAAAATTCCAAGGGTTACTTTTCTGAATATAGGGTTAATTAGGCAGTTATTCTTAGACGAAGGCCTAGTTAGAGCTTACTTTTCTCCCCTTAAAGATCTCTAGTTTGAGCTTACCGATGGGCAGACTGGGCGTGGGGCGCGGACTCCTGGTTGTGGGCGGGATAAAGGATCCGCTGAAGGTGCCCGCCGCCGCCGCTGCCGCCGTCGATGACATGGAGGAGGATGGAGCCATAGCGGCGGACGATGCGTTGGTGGAGGAGGCAAACACGGATGAGCCGCCGGCGGTGGCGGCTGCTTGCGCTGACTGAGGAACTGGAGGAGCTGGCCGCTGGGCTATGCTGATGCCGGCGGACACGGACACGGGCGAGGTGGCGGATGTGGACGCTGATGTGGGTGCGGGTGGCGGAACACGGCGCGTTTTGGAGAGAACGATCTGCTCGTGGGACTCGTTCTGGGCCTGGAGGGCCGCCTCCAAGGACTGCAGGCGACTGCCAATCGTCTCGAACTCAATGGTCGACATCTTACGCGCTCCTTGTATATATTTAAATATATATTTGTGTGTGTCTTCAATTATTTATTATTGTTGCTGCACTTTTCAAGCCGTTTTGTTGTTTTTGTGTTTCTTCTTTTCGGCGAACACTTCTTCGATTTTTCACACACACGCACACACACAGACACACACGCACACTGGCGCTGGCGCTGGCGGAGGGGGGTTCTTGTTGTTGTGGTTGTTGCTGCTGTTTTGATATAATTTTTTCTGTTTTTTGCGGGACACACACTCGAACACACACACGCTTTTTGAACTTTCCCACTTGCACAAATAGCGGATAGCTGGATTTTGTTGTTGGCGGCCACAAAAACAAAAAACAAAATCGAAAAAGGAAAACACAGTCACTGTGACAGAGAGGGACACAAAAACACACACACGCAAACACGGACAGCGCTCTCTTTCGCTCTCTCGGCAATAGCAGTAGCAGCAGCAGCAGCAGCAATAGCAATAGCAACAACAACTCGCAACTTTTATTTAATTTTCGCTTGGCACACACGAAGAATTTAGCTTGGGGGATTTCGACTCCTGCGCTCGGTTGGGTTTTTGGCCGCGGGCGGCGGTATCACTTGCACAATTCTAACACTGGATTTTATTCGATTTGCGATTTCGCGTGTACAATCCAAAACAGTGTGACCGCAGCGAGACCACTGACCTGATACCGCGGCCTTCTCACGGAATACCCTAAAAAATACCACGCACTTTTCGAAATATACCGCATTTGCAGAGGAGAGCGCCCCTTGGAAAATACCATCGCTTTCGATAGTTCTTTGAGGTGTTTTCCCAATTGGAAGGAACATTTTTAAAATAGAAGTAGTATAAATATTGATAAAGACAATCAATCAAAGACAATCAATCAAATGTTAAATTGGAAGACCAACGAAATCAATAATGCTATTAAATTCCATTATAAAATTCTTCAAATTGGAATGCATATTTCAGTATATTTCTGAGACCCGACGGTATATTGTATCGTTATCGGCGCGGTCATAAAAAAGCTTAGCTAGCCAATGAATACAGCTAGAAATAGCTGTAAAAACTAGCTAAGAATAGCTAAAAGTGCAGAGTATTTGGAATATATTCTATATTTCTTAATTACATTTAGACTATTTTGCATGAAAAATAGCTTTAATTCCAGCTAGCAGCTATTTTCCAATTTATCCCTCATTTTTCAATCGAAAAACTCTAGATATGGTGGGAAAATAGCTAAATTGGCAACACTGGTTGTGTTTTGTGTTTCTATTTTTTCATTGCGAGATATTCTTTGCGGTATTAAAGCGAGAAAAGCGTGAAAAGCGAAGAGAACAAGAAGCGGCCAAACGGAATACGCGAAAGGCGAAGAGTGCGAAAGGTGGGGAAAGCAGACGACGGGGCTGGCCCAAAACACGCGCCACCAACGGACCGCTCTTATTTGACCAAATGTGGTAAAAATAGCTGAATTAAGTTCCGCCATCCACAGAATCGGCGCCACAAAACCACCCGAGGAGCGAGAAGCGGACGCAGAGCAGAGACCAGTGCCGAGAACAGACCACACACCACCCAGCCCAGACACCATGTCCAAACGTCCGCGCCCAGTGCCCATTTCCATCAACAAAACGCCAGAGCCGGCAATGTAAGTTACGGTTTTTTGGGGGGAACCATCTTGTGTTAACCTCCGAATGTCCGAATGCTCTTCGCAGTGTACCGCCGCGCAACCTGGACTCGCGCGCCACCATCCAAATTGGCGACCAGACCTTCGACATCGATGCCGACAGCCTGGAGAAGATCTGCGATTTGGGACGCGGCGCATATGGTATTGTGGAGAAGATGCGGCACCGGCAAACGAACACAGTGCTGGCGGTCAAGCGGATACCCATGACCGTCAATATACGCGAACAGCACCGCCTTGTGATGGACCTGGACATATCGATGCGCTCCAGCGATTGCCCCTACACGGTCCACTTCTACGGGGCGATGTATCGCGAGGGCGACGTCTGGATCTGCATGGAGGTGATGAGCACCAGTCTGGACAAGTTCTATCCGAAGGTCTTCCGCCACGATCTGCGCATGGAGGAGAGTGTGCTGGGCAAGGTAACTAAGAACGAGGGTTCTCTCTATTCAGTCCCCTTGATTCCGGCGTATTTCCTGATTTCCAGATTGCCATGAGCGTGGTGAGTGCTTTGCACTATCTGCACGCCCAGCTCAAGGTTATCCATCGGGATGTGAAGCCCTCCAACATACTGATCAATCGGGCCGGCCAGGTCAAGATCTGTGACTTTGGCATCTCAGGTGGGTCCCTGCTCTCTCTCTCTCGCTTCTCCCTGTTCCTCTAACCTTTCTATTTAGGCTACCTCGTGGACTCCATTGCCAAGACAATCGATGCCGGCTGCAAGCCGTACATGGCCCCGGAACGCATCGATCCGCAGGGCAATCCGGCGCAATACGACATCCGGTCGGATGTGTGGTCGCTGGGCATTAGCATGATCGAAATGGCCACGGGCCGCTATCCGTACGATAACTGGAGGACGCCCTTCGAGCAGCTGCGTCAGGTGAGCATTTAATTTGGGAGAAGAAAAGCCTCTATACTAAGCCTGTTAATACTATTAGATTTTGGGATATTAAAGGTACTTTAACTACTCGAAATTATTCTATATGGGCTTAAAAATAGCGCTGTTAAATCAAGTTCTTAAGTTTAGCAGGAATTCGTGAAAACCAAAGCTTAGACTCTCCTTAAATGTCGCTTGGCTTAATAAAATTGGGCAAAGGGTGACCTCTAATCTTATATAAACTCGTTGCCAGGCATAACTAAGTTAGTTAAGCTGGCTTTATTAGCTTGGCTTAATTAAATGTAGAACAATGGGCCTCAAATACCAAATTTAAAGCTAATGACATAAGGATAAGGTTGGAATTTAGCTTCTAAACCAGTGGTCGGCACCACTACAGTCAAATGCCAACATTGCATTTGTATAAGTGAAAATTGAACACTCTATGGCTAATTATGAGAAAGAAAAAAGCTAATATTTATTTTAGTATGGCACCAAAAATAGCTACAACCTAAAAACTAGCTATTTAATGCTCAAAAAGGCTAAATCTAGCCACACAATTACAATTTGTCTGCACTGATTCTTCTGTTCTCTTTTGTGCATACTTCTTCTTCTGTTCTCTTTTCTGCACACTGTTCTTCTGTTCTCTTTTGTGCATACTGTCCGTGGGCATCTTATCCCACGGGTTAGGGTCGTGCCCACCGCTGTTCTAAACTAAAATCTCTGAGAAATTTAAACCCACAACTATTGCTAATTGATTAATTAAATATAAAATCCATGACCTGGCTCAAACTATTGCCTCCCTTTGCCTCCAGGTGGTCGAGGATGATCCGCCACGCCTGACGCCGGGCACCTTCTCGCCGGAGTTCGAGGACTATATCGCCGTTAGCCTGCAGAAGGAGTACACGGCGCGGCCCAACTACGAGCAGCTGCTGCGGCACAGCTTCATCGTGGAGCACCTGCAGCGCAACACGGACATCTCGGAGTTTGTGGCCCGGATACTGGACCTGCCCGACAGCCCGCAGCAGGCGGCCTAGTGAGGGACGTCGCCCGTGCCTCGTGTCCCATGTAAATTGCCGGCGTCTTCTTCTAGCATGCATTTCGTACATGTGCGTGTGTGTCCCCCCCACCATCAAGCCCCTCCCCACCCCACCCCGTTCCCGTCTGCGTGCCAGCAAGTAAAAAAAAAAAAAAAAAAAAAAAAAAAAAGAAGAAAGAAAAGAAAATCTAGAAGAGCATCAAGTTGGAAACACAGCATAATTATTAATTTTTAAGTGAGAACCAAAAGCAGAAGCAACAGCAAAATACCTGAAGCGATTACGTTACTAGCAATATGCAATATGCAACAAGCAACAAGCAACATGCAATCTGCGTCACGCCACGTGCAACCCTTCGCCTTGCAACGCTCAAAATAACATAAACAACCGAACCGTCGTGCCTCCCAGCTGGCGATGCTGCTGATGTCTTAAAAACAAAACAAAAAAAAAAGATTTAAACCTTTAAATAATTATATATATTATAAAAAACAAAAACGTGAATAGCTTAGACAACGAAACCAGAGGAAGTCAGCAAACAATGAATGTAAAAAAGCGTACTAAACTCTAATGATAAATTGTCAACTTTTTGAACACCAAAATAGCCGAACAGAAAGTGTAACTGTAATTATAATTGTTTAACAAATATACATTACGTGAATAGCTAATTAAACTTGTGTTGTCGGGGGTGTATATATTATTCATGTTTATCCCTTTTTTTTTCTCTATACCAGGGGTGCTCACTAATAAAATAAAGCATATGCACACTGAGAGAAAGGCACTTGCCAATTCATCGCTCAATATACCAATTTACCTCTAAGAATGCGAATCAATCGAACATAGAGAAGAAATAGATATTCAGTGTAGAAACAAGAACAAATTACATTGGGATTATGAAATGAATCAATGAAATTGTTGTTGGCGAGCTCGGTCTTATCAGTATAGGACGGCGACACAAAGAGGAATGTGCACAGCGCCGAGGGATCGGAAACTTTACCTGTGGGATGGACTAACACAAAGTCTATGCTGTGGGATTTTACAAAAACAAATGTGATGCATGGACATAGGCTTGAGCATCACTGCTTTATACCCTTGCCGAGGGTATTATACTTCTAAGACGCAAGCTTCCAAGGCAGTGAGTAAGTTTATACATATGTATGTCCCTGAATCCGTCTGTCTGTTGCTACAACAGCCAGTCCTACTTTTGCAGGTACAAGGATTGGAAAGTAATTACACAAAACGTAAAAACTAACTAATTAAAACCAGAAACAAGGTAGACCTCACCAAGTTCCATCCAAATCAAACGGTTGGAATTAAGCGATGTCAGAATATATGGTTAAATATACTCAATCAGGAATAAAAGAAATAAAGAGTAAAATAACAAACCAGACCAGATGAATTATTTATCTTGCAAGATTCTTTAGGAACTCGGGAAACTAGTCCTAGACAACTTTGCACGATCCGTGTAATATAACACTCCAGAATCCCAGTTCTGACCAAAAATCCCCAGGATCAACCAAGAAAAAATGAATTAAAAATAATAACATGACCAGATACGTGGAAGAGGGTATGTATCACACCAAACTGGACATTGAGAACCATATCTCACTTTATGTAGTTAAATAAAGTCAAATAAAAATAAAATAAATAACGAGTCAAGAGTCCGTGTCGCGATTAACTCGCTCGCGATCAGCGTTGCCGCTTCCAAGGCGTAAAAAAACCATATTTTTATAAAATAAATACGTACAACACTGTAAAATAAAATAAGTAAAATTAATTATTTATCTTGAAAGTTTCTTTAGAAACTCGGGAAATTAGTCCCAGACGCTCAAGAATCCCAGTTCTTAACAGAAATCCCCAAGATCAACCAAGAAAAAATGAATTAAAAATAATAACATGACCAGATACGTGGCCGTGCGCACCAAACTGGACTTTGAGAAGCCACGTGTCACGATATAAGGTTAAACACAATTCAGAATAAAAGAAATAATAAACCACAAATTAATTATTTATCTTGCAAGTTTCCTTAGGAACTGGAAAACTTGTTTCCCTGAAGGAGACTTCTCCGTAAGCTGCGAGGAGTGAATGCCACGTCTAGCTTCTCAGTTATAGAGTTGTAATAATAATCAAAATAAGGAATACCAATCAAAAACAAGAAAGTGAAAACCACATTTTGAATAACGATAAAGAAATAAAATAAAATCAACTCAAAGGAATAAAAGAAATGAAGCAATTCGAAAATCCGGTGATTTGTTGGCGCCGATCCCATACTGCTCCGAACTTCATTTTTCGGAATTCGCAGCGGCCATTGCCGATATGAAAATACAAGTCCTTACTTGTAGCGTTAGGAAATGAATAAATGAAAATGAAATAAAATTAAGAACTCGGTGGCTGATCGCCAAAACGCTCAGTCCTCGTGCGCCGGCCTTTTTATACTACCAGGGTTAAACTTGTAGTGCTGGGATTGAAATAAATAAAAAAATAAATATGATATGGCCACGCCCGTTCACTGCGGCGAACGTGCAACCGGATACGGCGTGATCCTGCTGCACAAGCTGTTCGGAACCCACAGCCATTCGAAAATATGTCCTTATGAAAATGAAATAAAATTAAGAACTCGGTGGCTGATCGCCAAAACGCCCAGTCTTCGTGCATCGTCGCTCATCTGGGCTTTGACTACCACCATGGCGTGTGACTTTATGTTCACTAGCACACTAATTATATAAATAAATAAATATATAAAAAAAAGTAAAATTAAATATGATATAGCCACGCCCGTTCACTGCGGCGAACGTGCAACCGGATACGGCGTTATCCTGCTGCTCAAGCTGTTCGGAGCCCACAGCCAATCGAAAATAAAAGTCCTTATCAAAATGAAATAAAATTAAGAACTCAGTGGCTGATCGTCAAAACGCCCAGTCTTCGTGCATCGTCGCTCATCTGGGCTTTGACTACCACCATGGCATGTGGCTTCATGTTCACTAGCACACAAATTATATAAATAAATAAATATATAAAAAAAAGTAAAATTAAATATGATATAGCCACACCCGTTCACTGCGGCGAACGTGCAACCGGATACGGCGTAATCCTGCTGCTCAAGCTGTTCGGAGCCCACAGCCAGTCGAAGCTCCTACAATCTATTGCTCCCAACGAGGAGGATGAAATAAAACAAAAATGAATTAAAAATAATAATGTCTGACGAAGACCTGAGAATGGAACTCCCAAAGCCAAGTCAATTGAAATCAAAATAAAATATAACTAAGCACGAACAAAATAAATACTGAGCAGACCTCTGCTCGGGCCCGAGGCCCTGTGACGACTGAGCATATACGGATTTCTCGATGACTTATATACCCCTTTTGTGAGTATGGCCAACTTTGAAAATCACAAAACATTCAAATATTACCCAAGTATATTAGATGGATAATTGTAATATTTAAAAGCTGGTCTTACTTTATGCCTGTAAGGATTTGAAAACCACAAAACATTCAAATATTACCTAAGTTTACTAGATGGTAATGGATTGTAATATTTAAAAGCTGGTCTTACTTTATTGCCTGTACGGATTTGAAAACCACAAAACATTCAAATATTACCTGAGTTTATTAGATGGATAATTGTAATATTTAAAAGCTGGTCTTACTTTATGCATGTAAAGCTCCGTACTCAGACACATGAAAAGTGTTTCTAAGCAGTACGATAGAGCGAGAGGGTGAGCATTGACCTCTCGTGTTGGCTCAATGCTTAGGAACACTTTTCGTGTGTCTGAGTACGGAGCTTAAGGATATACAAGAGGGAAGCTTCCTTTCTGGCTTTAATTATTGACATTATTTATTGTATATTTCAAGTCCTCATTTGTTTCCAAGTATTTAATAACATTAAAAAATGAATTAACAACTAAAATTCTTTGAAAAGTTCGCCTTTCCGTCTGATTACCGTTTACTACTTACGATTAATTATAATATCGATACTAGCTCAGCTGTTTGCCTGCACTTTCCAGGGATGCATTTCCAGTAATAAAAAAGAGACGCAGGTAAATGGGGATAGGGGGATCCTAAGCCCCAAATACTCTTTAAAATTATATGCAAAAGGTAGCTTAATGTTGGAAATAATCAATTTATTTATGCATTTATAAAATAGGTACATACTTATTTTTAATTTTAATTTGCAACATTATTATTATTAAGAGCTTTTCGAACCCCTTTGGGCCCATTATCTCCAACACGCCCATGCTGGCTCTGTGACAATTACTCCGATATTTCTGTCAGTTCCGAGGCACACATCCCTAGGCGGCGAGAGGTCATAAAACCCAAGCTAATCTGCCCCAACGACCGGCTGAACCAACCCACCATTCCCCCAGTTCCAGTGGAGATTAGATTGCTGAAGAAATGGGCAGCGCACGGAACCTCTTGTTGCTATCCTCGTCGCGCTTGCACGGCCATGGATTCTTGGAGCACGCCCGCGGCCAGCTGGAGGAGCTCTTCAAGGGGTAAGCCTTACCTACATATTATAGCAACTCTCCAATGGCTCCTATTCCTGGGCAGGGCCAATGTGAAGACCGTGCTGTTTGTGCCCTACGCTCAGCGGGATCACGACAAGTACACGGCCACCATCCGCGATGCCCTGCAGCCGTGGGGCTATGCCGTGGAGGGACTCCACACGAAACGGGACCCCGTCCTGGCCCTAGAAGACGCCCAGGCCATCTTCGTGGGCGGCGGCAACACCTTCATTCTGCTGCACAAGCTCTACAAGATGGAGCTGCTGGAACCCATCAGGGAGGTGGTACTCCGCCGCGGTGTGCCGTACGTGGGCAGCAGTGCGGGCACCAATGTGGCCACACGCTCCATCCAAACCACCAACGACATGCCGGTGGTGTATCCGCCCAGCTTCGATGCCCTGGCCCTGGTCCCCTTCAATATTAATCCGCACTACCTGGATCCGGAGGCGGGCAGCCAGCACAAGGGCGAGACGCGGGACGAGCGGCTGGAGGAGTTTACGGCCTACAACCAGCTGCCGGTGCTGGGTCTCCGCGAGGGCACCAGCGTGCGCGTCCAGGGCGAGAAGGCCACGCTGCTGGGGGATCGCAATGCCAAGCTCTTCAAGCAGTAAGTGAATCATTAACATATTTATTTATATTACCTATATTTTATATATATTTTAACAGCGATGGCCCCGCCGAGGAGCTGCCGCCCCAGACGGATCTCAGCTTCCTGCTGAAGCTGACTCCCTAGAGTGCAAGGAGGAGAAGAGGCGCTCGAGGATAACATCTACATTTATTGTACATATGCACATACATAGCTTATGTATTATTCTGCAATAACAACAATATTCCTACACGTACCGTAATTTTACACTAGCCACTAAAGTTATAAAAAAAATAGGTTCTTTTTGTGTTTGGGGAAAGGAGAAAGGGGCAAAGGAAAGGCATAGAGAGAAGGGGAGATTTAAATCAGTGGTCGGCAGGGGACTATCCCGTTAGATAGGATTTTTCTCAGCACAAAAGAGAACAGAAGAATCAGTGCAGACAAATTGAAATTGTGTGGCTAGATTTAGACGTTTTTAGCGTTAAATAGCTAGTTTTTAGGTTATAGCTATTTTGTTTGCCATATTACAGAATATCTTAGCTATTTTTTTCTCATAAAAGTGGTGCGGACCACTGATTTAAATGAACTTTAGCAATAAATTAATCGGATTTCCCTTCGTAGTCGTAATGATAAGGCAGACTTCCTCCTATTCGATGCTAAAACTGAATGCTGGCATATCTAAAAACAGTTAAAATAAGGCGAAACCGGTAATATCATTCATCAGGGGTTTCCTCTAAGGAACAAGTTAACCAAGAGTAAGCTTTCTTGGCATTTGTATGAAATGAAGCGAAATTAAAAGTCTTTCCTGGGGCTAGGAGGTATACACGCTCTCCTTAAATCTGGGCACACTTGAGGCAAGGCGGCATTTCTCTTCTACTTCCGAATGGGGTAACACTTAGCTTAAGGTTCGGTGCGGTTCGTTCGAAGTAAGGGTTCGGTTCAGAGGGAGATAAGTATTTACATGCGAAATGGCAGCTAATAATAATAGTAAGCATACTAGTTAGTTAGTTAGTTAGTCCCACCATTTTGAGCATTGAATGTTACACACTAGGGGTTGGGTTTGAGATGGGACAGGTCTGCTTATCGGATGCGGTTTAAGATCTAGATCAGGCACACACACACTTCAGTCGGTCAGTCACACTTGGAAATATGTTTAAAAAAAAGGAACTGATGATATTACAGGCAGGCGCTGGAGCTGGAGCTGTCGCTGGAGCGGAGGCGCTATTTGTGCAGAATACTTTTGTCCTCGTAGCGTATGATGGCGTCGCCAATCTGCTTGCGCGAGGCCAAGTGGATGCACTGCTCCCGGCCACAGCGCTCTGGGAGACTGTCCGGCAGGGAGCCACCTCTGGCCAAGTGGTTGCGCACATCCTGGCCGAAGCGGAGGTTCGGCTCCACGCCGCGGAGGATGTGCACCGAGTGCTGGGCCGCCACGAACATGTCCAGGATGCTCTCCACGCCCGCAGGACGCGACTCCTCGCCGGCGGGCGGCATCAGCAGCTGGTCAATGTCCAGGTCGCTGCGGATGATGGGCAGGCCCTGGGGATGCAGCAGCTTTCGAGCTGCAGGAAGGAGTTATAAGTGAGGATTTAGATAGATCCTGTGAGGGACTGACTCACCCTGCACATAATCCCTGCTGTAGAAGGCTATGACGTCGTGGTTGTGGCGATCAAAGTAGCCGCTGCTCTGGCTGACATCGCAGGTCTCGCACTCCCGGCAGAACTGCGCCCAGCGGCAGGGGTACATCTGGAAGCCGATGGGCGCGTACACCTGGAAGCCCTGAATGGTGTTCATGCGCACCCTGTTGAGGAAGTCCGCCTTGAAGCCCATGCCCGGGGTGGCCAGCAGCACCAGGGACTCGAGTCCCAGCTTGGGCAGCGCCAAATCAGCCACCACCAGGCTCAGAAGCTGCCTTGGGCCGTACATGGAGGCGTGGAGCAGCCAGGCCTGAGGATCCACCGGGTCGCTCAGCTGCTCTGGCAGACGTATGGATACCCAGGCAATCCGTGAGCCATCCGTCTTGTATTTGGAGGAGAGGTCCAGGGCCAGGGTCTTGAGGCCCTTGAAGGGATCCTCGTCGCCCTTGCTAGGAGAGTCCAGGCGGTACAGGAAGATCTGTAGAAGAATTAGTTACTATTATAATAGGGAATCCCCTTCTCCCAGCACTCACCAGCAGCAGAAAGGTGTTGTCCTGGTTCTGCATGCATATCCTTTCGTACTGCTCCACAAAATCCAGGGCATCGGGCACCTGGTGCTCGAAGGCAGGCATCAGCATGGCTATCCTTGTGCTCTCGGTGACATAGGGCGAGGGCACCACCTCGACGCGACCCAGGGGTTTGACCACCTCGAAGCTCTTGACCAGCTGCCGGCGATTGCGTCCGGATCCCTCCACCAGACTAAGATGCAGCTGGTAGTCCATGCCGCGAGTGGCATCGAACTTGCGATAGGCACTGTGCAGGCTGTGGTAGCTCAGCCGCGGATGCTTCAGCGCCGCATACTGCAGGGCGATCTCCAGGACCTTGGCGAAGTCCAGCGCCTCGATCCGGGAGAGGGGGGCCACCGCATGCTCCGCGTTGCCGTGCGGCAGGAAGCTATGGGTCGCGTTCAGCAGCTGCCAGGGCAGGATGTCGTGCCGCGTCTCTGGCGCACTCGGTGGAGGGACGCCCAGCGGCCAGCGGATCTCAAGGATCTTGTTCGAAATGCTCCCATTGGCAATGCGGTAGGATTTCTGCTCCAGCGCATATCCGCGCTCCTGCACCAGCTCCAGGTGGTGCTAAAAGGGGTTGAGATTATATATTCTAGTTAGTAGAAAGAGGACCTCTCACCTTGGAGTAGTAGGCATGCAGGCGATAAAAGTCCTCCGGCGTCTGCACGGGATACACGGTGCTGGCATTACGGAAGGCCTCCTCCTTGGCCAGATCACTAAAGTCCCGATGCCGCCGCCCTGGTGCGTCCAAGGCGTAGCTATACTGACGCATTCCCTGCAAGAAAAATGCCAGAAAAACTCAGATAATGAAAGCCACTTAAAAAGCGCCAGTTGGCCAAGGTCAAGGGCAAGTTCCGTGGAAGGTCTGGGTCTGGGCTGGGGCTCCCACGACTCCCGCCAGATGCAGATCTCTCTCTTTTTTACGATCCATAAAAGCGGCAAAGTGTAATTAAATTAACAAAGTCGCACTAAATGGAACAAAGATCGGCCATGCGGGATAGGGGATCGTTCCCTTTCCTGCAGTGGAGGAGGAGAAACGGAGGAGCATTAAATTTGCCGGCGCACATTAATCAATTCCCGGGGATGCCAAGGAAACTGCAGCGGAGCTTTGATCCCGCCGTTAAGCAAACTCTTTTGGCCAGTTAATTAAGCGAAAAGGGTGAAAATATATGGAAACAAAAAAATAAGAAAACAGACTGGCAAACAGTTGCATATCTCTTCTGGGCTTTTGTTTAAACAGTTGCAGTCGAAAAAAAAAGAAGATTTTGTAATGAAATCCATAGAGATAGCCTCTTAAATATATAAATAATAATATAATAGGCTTTATTATTAAAGCAAAAAACAATCCCTCTAGAATTTATTGAGATTATTTGTCATTAGATACAGTATCTTGGAAATTAACTAATAAAAACAACGGTTTACTATAAATTAAAATATATTTATGCATATAGCAAGTTGAACGTATCAGAGATCGATCGCACAATTCCGAAAATATCCTATAACTCACTGGAATTTTCCTTTAACCCCACTTAATTATTAAATATTTATGTTACCTTCTTAAAGTCAAATTATCTAGCCCTAACAGACACTTAATGTATTAAAAATTGTATAATTATTATCAAGTCTTGATTTACCTATGAGAAACCATTTATTAAGAAATATACATAGGTCAACAATGTAAACATTGATAATTAAATAACTATAACTTTAATTTACACTGCTATAGTGTTTACCCCAACTGTATGTTGATATGCAGGGACCACACATATAACATAAATCATTCCCTGACGCATAAATAAAAGCGTATCCAAACAAACCCATCGAAATGGGAATCAAACGAACATGATGCTCCTCAGGCTCCTCTAAACATATCAACAGAACTTGTGGTTAAAAGTTCCCAAAGTTTACTCACAATTCTTCTGCGAAATCCAAGCAAAACCAAGTGTTTATATACAAAAAATTAAAGCAGTAATCGGAAAAGATAATGAGTAATGCAAAAAGCCACTGGTGCTAGCCACCTGAGAGCTTTGGATCGATCAAAGGAGGTACTTCGGACTCCCCAATAAGAATAAGTAAATAAGAAGCAAGCAGTTAAGATTATGCATAATTTATGATAGAGAAAGTTTAGCTTTAATGTCAACTATTTCTATGTCTTATCATCGGAAATTAAATTCAATTATTTTGGGTAAAAATTAATACAAATTTTAAAGAAAAACCTTGTACAAGAAGTCTCTAACATAAACTAAAGCTGTTAGATGCCTAAATCGACTCGCCTGTTGATAATAATCAATAATAACTAAATAAGAAACAAGCAGTAAATACACTTATTAAGTTCAGACATAATTTATGATAGAGAAAGTGCACATAATTCTATGTCTTATCATTGGAAATTAAATTCAATTATTTTGGATATAAATTAATACAAATTTTAATCGAAAACCTTGTACAAGAAGGTTGCTCAAGCTCTTCTAGTCTCTGAAATAAAGTGAAACTGTTAGATGCCTAAATCGACTCGCCTGTTGATATTAATCAATAATAAGTAAATAAGAAACAAGCAGTAAATACACTTATTAAGTTCAGACATAATTTATGATAGAGAAAGTACAACTTTAATATCTTTGAAAATTAAATTCAATTATTTTAGATATAAATTAATACAAATTTTAATCAAAAACTCTGCTCTTCTAGTCTCTGAATTAAAGTTAAGCTGTTAGATGTCTAAATCGACTTTCCTAGTGATATTAATCAAGAAAATACCTATTTTACTTATTTAAAGACATGCAAACTACACTATATTCTTTACTAAATCCCAGGGAAACCTAACAAAAAGCCAAGAACTGGTTGAGAAATTAAGAGATGTAAACAAAGACGAATCCGAGGGGGAAATCACTCAAGACCACCGACTATTTTGGCAGTTGCTCTCAAACTGTCACGCGTCTCGAAGTTAACACACACAACGCCCCCTTGGCTCAGCTTGTGTGTGTGTACACACACGCTCGGAAGACACACTTAATCGACGGCTGAGGCTGAGAAGAAATTCTGCTGCTGTTGCCAGTTGGAAATTAAATAAACCGAGCTGTCCATGTCCATCAGCCTCCAGTGATGCGATGCTGGTTTCTTTCTCTGATTTTCGCTCTGAGAGGGGCATGGAACCTATTCTTCCCTCTCAAGAAAATATCTGACGCACGCTGCTAAGTGTGAGAGTACTTAGCTGCTTGTTTTCTATTTTTTTATTATTTTCTTTGGCTTTTCAGGGTCAGAGTTTTGGGCAGAGTTGTCAGGTGGTTCTCGTGAAGAACAAAGGTTGAAAGAGCGCTTATTTTATAAGAAAAAATGTAAATATTTACACTAAAGCCTGTAAATCACATTTATTACATTTCTTAATTATAAACACTGTAAGTAGGAATCAAATAATTGCAATAAACTTTAATTTAATTGAAAGTTTAAAATCTTCTTAGTAAAAAAATAAAAGCCAAGCTGGTAACACTGATATTGTATATCAATGAACTGATTTTATTTCTTTTTCGGACACACATCGAGTGTGTGTGTGTGTGTGACTCTTTTTAGTCAAGAGCAAATTGTTTAAATAAATAAATCGGCATGTAGGAAGACGGAACCAAGCAGAAGATAACTGAGAAGGCGGTAATTTAATTGAAGAACGCACAATGCTCATGTTCAGAGACTGTTTAGATCTGTTTAGTGCTAAGCCAGTCAGTATTTGTATCGAAAAGGGTAAATATATAAAATATTTAGCTTTAGTTAGCTATGATACAGGAAATTAATTTATAAGCCTTTAAATTATTCAATTAAGTTGAAGAACCTTTAAAAATTGTATTTAAAAGAGAAAAAATTAAGTATAGAGCGTATATAAGGTAAAACAAAATTGAAAAATTTGTTTTCCAGTAACTAGCGATCGGGAAAACCATGGCTCTACCCCCGTGATGCTCAGGACTATGCTTACGCATCACATTTGTTTTTGTAAAATCCCATAACATAGGCTTTGTGTGAGCCCATCCCACAGGTAAAAATTTGTATCCCACGGCGCTATACACAAATAATTTTGCACTTTCCTCTTTTTGTCGCCGTCCCTCTTAAAATAAAACAAAAGTTGTTATACTCAATAACTCAAAAAAGGGATAAAAACCAAATGTGATGGAAAAGTTTGAGCACCTAATCGTGTTTAGTACGAAGATCGTTCAGAAAAAGTAGTTCGCTTTTAAATATTTATTTAAATTCGTTCAGAAAATATTTAAATATATATTTAAATTCCACTAAAAATAGCAAAAAAGTCAGAAATCTCACCTGGAAACTCTCCTGGCAGCCGGCCACCCGACTGGCATACTTGACGCACCGCCCAATGTTGACGCTGTGGTCGCCGGTGCTCCCGATCCGGACGCAGCGCTCCAGATTGTTGCGCATCTTGCGGATGACACTGCTGCTGAGCAGGATGCCCGCCTCCAGCGAGCAGTAGTTGCGATCACTGGCCCCGGGCGGCACCTGATCCAGATCCTGATCCTCGCCAGCCGGCAGCTGGGCCTCGTTCGACTGAGCTCCTGCTGCTGCTGCGGCGGGATTTGCCGGCGCCGAATCCAGACCGATGCGGGCGCCGCCCATATAGAGATCGAAGGTGATGCTCATGTGGTAGAGGAGCTTGGTCAGCTTGCGGGCATCCACATACACGTTGTCTGGGACGAGCAGGAAGTAGTCGTACTCGTCCAGGTAGTTGTCCGCAATGTACTTGACCACGTGGAAGGGACGCCGGCTCTCTTGGGTGTCCGTGAAGCCGACAATGTTCTTCAGCTTGTAGTTGGTCTTGACGCTGTCCGCGTAGATGAAGAACTTGATCTTGTTCACCAGGTGGGCGGTGGTGCGGTTGAAGGCCGTGGCGAAGGTGTTGATGTGCTCCTGCGAGGTCATCACCCCAATGAAGATCTTCTCGCGGATGCCCAGCTCCGAGGAGTAGTAGCGCGGCCGAATCACATTCTTTACCTGTCCGAAAATAGGGGGAAGAATATTAATTAGCATTTTAATAATACCATGTTTGTATGGGTTAAGTAAATAATTACATGATATATTTAAATATCTTATCAAATCATATATTATATCATTCCCTTACAGCTATTTATTATTTGTATATTCATTTCCTTATTATAAACTTGAATTAATAAAGGTTTTTCTACAGTGTCATAACCCCATAACAAAACACTCAAGAAATTCTTCATCAAATCATATATCTTATCATTCTCTTACTCATATTTTTTTTTTTATATTAATTTCCTTATTATAAACTTGAATTAATTAAAGCTTTGCTACAGTGTAATAAGACCACAACATAATACTTAAGGAATTCTTTATCAAATCATGTATCTTATCACTCTCTTGGCCTTTTTTTATTTATTTATTTTATTTCCCTTTTATAAACTTGAATTTATGAGGTTTTGCTACAGTGTCATAACCCCATAACATAAAACTCAAGGAATTCTTCATCAAATCATATTTCTTATCATTCTCTTGCCCATTTATTTTTATTTATTTTCATGTATAAGCTTAAATTAGTGAAAGTTGAGCTCTAGTGTCATAACATTACATAAAATTCAGGGAATTCTTCATTAAAACATATATCATATACTTTTCCTACTATTATGCGAAATTTATTTATTTATTTTCCCATTTCCATTTTATAAGCTTCAATTACTAAAAGTTGAGCTCTACAATTCAAGAAATTCTTAATTAAAACATATATCATATAATTTTCATAATATTATGTGAAATTTATTTATTTATTTCCCTTTTATAAGCTTCAATTAGGGAAAGTTGAGCTACAGTGTCATAACCACATCATCAAGAGAATCACAATAATTTGAGTAAACTAATAGGTTTGTGGAAATTGAAATGCCTTTTCCGATGTAAATGTTTGGATTCGTAATCAGAGCAGGCACCAGGCTGAGGGATCACCGGACCGCTCTCGGATTCCCGGAATCTTGAGAACCGACCTCGAAGGCATCTCCTAATAAATATCTGATATCTAAGTAGATCGCTCTCTCTCGGTTGCGGGTACGTGACTTCTTGGGCAGAGCTAAAGTATTTAAAGAGTGAATCATATTACGAAACGATATGAAGCTAGTTCTTTAAGGTGATCATGGCTTGAATCACTGGGAAATCGAAATAAAAGCAGCATTTACTTATTAAATACAAGTGGCCTGCCACCTGCCTATTTTTGGGACTCTGCCATCCACTCCAGCGAATAAAAGTGCGCGAGGAGGGGTCTTTTATCTGCCCAATTACATCAATTCCTCCACGCTTATGTACTTATGGCGACTACCTCATAAAGCGAGTACTTCAAGTGGTTCCCTTCCCCCTTCGTTTGCTTCTTTTTCGGCCACTTGAGAGAGGAAAGGTTTTAATTGGTGGTTTTTGTTTTATTTTTACGACTAGAATGACTGTTCAAAGTTTGGGGTCGAGGAATTCCCCTCTGCGCGAATATATATCCATTATCTGAAGCGAAACAATTTCCGATTGCGTTTCCCAGAATGCCCAGGAACGATGATAGTGTCACTTTGTGGATTTAATGCTCTCCGCACGCCGAGCCATGTGATATTAGCGGTTGACACTTTGACTCTTCGGGGGTAAGTCAAACGGAATACTTGTAGTTATTTATTATTTCGTAAGCGAGGCATGTGACATTTTCACTCAAGTATTATTTAATGCTTTGCAATGCTTCCATTTTACTTTTAATTAGAAGTTGGAAACACACTCCTCTGCAAGTTGTGAGGATCTCATAATGCCATATCTTGCACCCCGGTTATGTAGTTGTAAAAACAAACAAAATAAAGAATAAAATCAAAAACCAGACACAAAGGAAGAGTCATCCCTATCTAACAGTTTCCAACTGTAAGCGAGGAGAGGAGAAAACTGTATGTCACGATATGTAGTTAAATAAACTCAAATAATAATAAAATCAATAAAGACTCGAAGAGTCTGTGCCGAGACTAAATCTCTCTGGATCAGCGTTACCTCGAAAAACCATATTTTTATAAAATAAATACGTACAACACAGTAAAATAAAATAAGTAAAATTAATACTCTGGAAGTTAGTCCCAGACGCTCCAGAATACAATTACTGAGCAAAAAATCCCCGAGATTAACCAAAAATCAAATAAAAATAAAAACATGACCAGATACGTGGACGAGCGCACCAAACTGGACTTTGAGAAAACCACATGTCACAATTCAGAATAAAATAAATAATAATAACTAAACAGGAACGAAATAAATACTGAGCAGGACCTCTGCTCGGGCCCGAGGCCCTGGGACGACTGAGCTATACGGATTTCTTGATGACTTTATATACACATTTTGAGAGTGTGGCCAACTCTAAAAATCGTACAAATCGCAAAAATAGTAATTAGAGTGACCTTGGAGTCGTGCAGGACTGTCAAATTACATCGAAATTGTCGCATTGAGAATAATCGTTACTATCGACGGGTATACATTAGAAAATTTGAAAATTTCTTGTTTACATTTGTGTTACCAAACGCGGACTTACTGCTTCCTGTTTTTATTTAAGCTCTTTAAGGCTTAAACATCAAACTTTAATTGTTTTATTTTGTTTTTGCAAGAAAATATTTCATTTCCTTAAAAAAATAACTATGGGCAAACGGTGTTAATTTCTTTTTACGCATAAGGTGTAGGAAGTGAACATAATGCTTTATTTATTTACAATAAATATTTATTTGCCTGCACCAAGAAGCTATAAACAAAACTCTCAATCATTTTTAGTGCGAAGTTATTGATTTGTTTTGGCTAGAATTTTATGGATTACCGAGTACTTGAACATAAACAAATGTACATGGCCGGTGAATCACTGTGCGGGGTGATTTGAAAAGATTTTCAAATGGGTAAACACTCATTTAGTTTGGGCGAGCCCGCCCCCTTCGCAATTTGCATGCATGCCACTTGGATTTGCTGAGTAATTTATTGGTCATCTCCCGAAACCGAAACCGAAACCGAGACGGAGGCGGAGACTGAAACCGGCAATTGACCCGAAGAGATGCGTGCCTGGTGGTCACTCCTCCGCCTGTAAAATCCACCTGCCAGCCAGCGAACTCCACCTGAGCCCGTTAAATAAACAAAATGCCAATTGCCGGGTTGTGCAACTCGCCGCCGTAGTGTTTGTCCAAGGAGGGGGAAAAGTGAGGGGCAGTCTACAGGAATTATGGCTAATTAAAAATCATTCCTAATAGATTTTTAATAACTGCAAACAAGCTGTTTGCTGCCAGGTTTATATGGCATCGTTAAGCGGACAGAGCAGAGCAGCCAGGGTCAGAGCTTCGATTAATATTACTTCATGTTTTTTGAACTACCCTTAAATACGGGAGGGATCTATTGAATTTCTGAGCAAGAAAATTAAATTTAAAAAAACGAAAAAATAGAGATGGTTGCCATTTAAAATTATATGAAATACTCTTTAGGGATTTGCTTTTAAACGTTTTATTTTGATACTATTTAATTACATGAGGTATTTTATGTATTTTTGGTGAGCTATTTTCTGTTACTTTTACCTCTAGCTCATAACTAAAAACTATTCTAGAGAGTATTAATTCGAATCGATAGAAAATTCGAGGCCCTACAAATTGAAGAGCATTCGAAAGTCGAATACTAAAATGTTAACTGTCCCTCTTGAAATTCTTGTAATAGTTTTTTGTTTCATTTAAAATATACACATTGTTGGGGCGTTTTTTGTGTTGAGTATTTTACTTATTTATTTATGTATATAATAGCCTAGCATTAGTTAAAGTGTTTAGTATTTCACAGTCCTTGGATCGAGCGCAATATGAATAATGGGGTGTGTCGCCAACAGTTGTTAGCAAATAGACTCGTCTGTGTCAGCAATTAGCAAAGAATACCTTACTAAATATATAAATATAAGTAAGAGGGCAAAAGGCAGTGGGAAAAGTAGCACAAAATAAGATTTAATAAATAATTTTACATCAGTAATAAGGAAATAATTAAACAAATCAACTAGAATTTTCCTGTGACTTGATTATGATTATTTCTCACTTCTAAAAATATTTCTTACTCTCTCCTGGAATCCTTCTACCTCTTTTTGAAATAAATATATATTCCCTTTACTCTTCATTCTCTTTGTTTATTATTTAAAGACGGTTCTTGTTTTGATCTTACCCAATCAAGGGAATCCTTATTTTAACTCCTCCCATTACGCTACAAATTATACTTTTATTTCTGTGGCATTATCTATTCTAACTTAGATATCGATTTGGGATTCAATTGAATTGCAATACAGAACCGAATACTCAGTGCTCAGTATGCAATCGCTTTCCATTTAATGGGTCCATGTGGCGCTTTAATTACCACGCTGGGGTCACAGCTTGATCCGATCCGCAATCCGCAATCCGCAATCCGCGATCGCTGCAGTGGCTCGTATCGTATCGGAACGGATCGGTCCAAGTTCTGACCTTGTGCCAATAGCACAGACTCGGGCAGACACCGAGAGAGAGGGGCAGAGGCAGAGGGAGGCGCAACGCACATTTGCCAATCATCAACTGTGTAAATATCGGCGAAAGGTAAACCGCGGGTAAAAATAACACCAAAAAACAACATCCATTTCGGTTGAGATCGCTCTCGGGATTTCATTCTTTTCTTTTTTTTATGTGTTTTGTAGCGGTTTTTGGGTAAATAAAAATGCTTTTCGAAAAATATGAATGATGCATGGGAAAACTCGGTGAAACAGTGGTCGGTGTGAGATGTGTTTCTATATATTATCCATTTAATTGGATGAAAAATTCCTTTAAAGATCATAAATAAGAAATAAACATCAAAAATTGCACTAGAATTCTCAAGTAGGAATTCAGGCACGTTGAAGATTAGTGAGAAGGGTACTAATGATGATATAGGATGAAAACTTCTTTTGGAGATCATAAATAAGAAATAAACATAAAAAATTGCACTAGAATTCTCAACTAGGAATTCAGGCTTGTGGAACATGAATGAGAAACAGCTATCAGCTGTATATTCAAGCGTATTGTGTTCATTTTTATCACAATTGTCAATGTAGTATGAATTTAATTATTTATTCATTTAATTTTAGTTAGCTTACTGCTTTAAAAAACATAACATAAATAAAAGTAAAACAAAATAAATACAAATAAAATATAAAACCATTATTTAACCTTTTTAAAAATATATTTCCACTGTATCTGCTCTATGTACAAAAGATTTAATTCCGTAAATTCCGTAACAAGGCCGGGCATGGCGAATTCACTAAAAGGTTTGTTCACCTGAACAATGAGTTCGCATCTTTCGAGCAGAATTCCACATAAAATGCTAATAAATTTCCCAACCGAGCAGGAAATCGAGGAAATCTATCGAGCACGTGGGCGGTATGAGGAATACAAGAATATATACGAGTATAACCAAGATAACCAGTAGGCAATAACCTTGTGACGTAATGACAACAACGGAAGTGAGCTAAAATGTTCGAAAAGAAAAGAATATATAATAGTATTGAGGAGCTGCGGCGGAGCCAACTAACCAGGCTAACCGCCCTGCCAGGCCTTATCGACGGCTGCCTTATCAGTAGATATTGCTAAGACGACGTCACCGGCAGCCGAAACAATGGGAATACAAATAAAAAAAAAAATATACAGCATTTTCAATTTCAATTTCCATTCGACAAAAATTTAATTAAACACACACGCACACACACAGCTAGGGATTTTATTTGTTTACTCGCTCCGCCACACATAGCCCTACTAATAAACGCGATTCTTTGATCACCTTCTGGCGGGCAGACGAAATATCAAGAAAAATGTGAAGTCCAAGAAATATAGAGTCCAGTGTCGCCATTGTTAAGCAGAAATCTAGGTTTTTATGTAGGAAAAATATAGCAAATTTAATTTAAAAGGGAAAGTATTATTTATTCTTATAAAAATTTAGGTATGGAGAACTCTATTTTAATTTCATGTTAAGATTATTTTCTATGCTATATTGACTTAGAAAATTTTTACAAAATATAATTAAGACATTAATCAAGTATTAAGTCATCAAATTAGGGAACTAATTCATCGAATTCAAGTTTAAAGTTTAATTTCCTTGATTACAAACAGATAAATCGATGGATTCCCTCGAGAATCAATGGCTTCTACTTGTCCGAATATTGTGTAATTTCAAATGAAACCACTTTGGGCCTCCTGATGACTCAGGATTGGGCTAAACTTGAACTTAGGACGCGATAAAATCCACGATCCACGGTTCCCGCACAGTGATTATATGGCTCTTGTCGTCGTCGTCGGCATTGGGTGCAATAAATCTCCAGATAGCCGCAGGTGAACTACTTTTATATGGCGACTACTTAGGTTGTGTTTGCCCTCGTAAGCATCGTGTAATGAAGCGGATTTAAAGGAGGGAAAAAGAGCCAGCCAAATGGGCAAATATTTAGCCAGCGATTAAGACTGAACTACTTTGCATACTGCTTAATTTATTAACCAAATCGAATGATTTGTCAACGCAAAAAGTGATCTATGGGCTGAGCCGGTTTGGGAGATCGATTTAATAGCCGTATTATTGGCACTAATACAAGTGATTAACTGTATAACACTCTCTGTAATTTATTTCTCTCTGCTGCCAGCCTTGAAAGAACCCCCAATGAACTGTATTTAACGTCAATTATTTAAATTATCGGATCAGCACTGAGGGGTTACCCCGAAGTAATTGATTCAATTATGAACCGATTCGTATATTTATCCGCTCGCATTTCCATACGAAACCCGCCATTGAGCACATTAAGAGTCGATATGAGCCATTTAGGTTGTCATACACTTGTCTATACGGTATGTGCCTTATTTTTTATTATTTATTAATGATTTTCACAGTATAAAAGTCTTGAGTTTCGCATTAATAAACAAATCAATTCGCACAGTAATTAATTCATTTCAGAGTTCACTTGATAAATCGTTTAAGATTCTGGATTTTTTGATTAGTTTATTATATTTGCCAATAGCTGAGAGATATATATTTTTATGGTTTGTATTTAAGGGGTTTTCAGTTATTGTTCTGTAGTTAAGAAGGAAGATTTCTAGCTCTCTTTAAATAAAGGAAAATAATCAAGAAATTATTGAATTTAGATTTATGATAAATCGTTTAAGACTCTTGATTTTTGATTAGTTTATTATATTTGCCAATAGCTGAGAGATATATATTTTTATGGTTTGTATTTAAAGGGGTTTTCAGGTGTTTTTCTATAGTTAAGAAGGAAGATTTCTCTCTAACTCTCTCTCAAACAAAGAAAAATAATCAAGAAATGACAATGATTGAATTTAGATTTGTTTAAATCCCCCAGCCTTTTCAATTTATTTCCCAGACCTTACAGATCAGGTGCATATAGCTTAGAGACCTCTGGGAATCTCGGCTCGTGTTCCATTTCCATTTCGAGAGAGGAAAACTGCAGCTGCAAATTGTATTTTGGATTGGACAAATCTTAATTGGGACAAGTGCTCCGTTCTCCTAACGCCCGCGGGGAGGATTAGTCTCGTCGCGACGCGTCTCGTCTAGCGCTTGTGCCAATTGATGTGCACTGTACTCTGTACAGTCTGCCCTCGAATAAAGGCCACCGGGCACCGGAAATGCGACGCGCATTTCAATTAAGCCCGCGCCAAGACGACAGACGATCTGGGTGAGTTTCAGAGCCCATCCCGATGTGGGAATGCGACTAACAAACTCCGGAATACGGACCACGGAATCCGGAGGGGATCTCCCATGGCTAGCCCCTAATCATTGTAAATTAAATTCCAGATAGAAGCTGGGTAAGTTAGATTATATTTATTAAGCGAGCCGGCACCCAGCTGACTTGTAATTCAGACTTATCTACTTTCGACTTAACTTGTAATTTATTTTATATTTATTATGCGGATTAAACACTGAGATTCTTGATTAAATTCGATTATTAAGCGGGGTCAAAGCTTTGTTAATGGTTGCCTCAATTAATTACGAGATGATTTATTTATTTATTATATAGATTTAGACATTAAATTTAGCTGGAATTTTAGTTTAATGATATTGATATGATATTGGATATTTATTAATAAATATAATCATTGGAAGCACATTTAAAGTGAGACGAATTAAGTCTTAAATTTAGTTCTTTCGTATTTCTTAAACTATAATGTTTTGTATCATCATTTCACATTTAAAATAAACAACTAACAAACTTTATAACTTAATTTAGAGTTTTAACTTTTAAGGCTGCATTAACACAACTAAAACTTACTATTATTATGCTTATCATTAATCATTGCACCTTTAAGGGCTGTATTTTTAATTTATTACTTAGTAGATATGCTTTTTGAAGTGGTTTTAATAAAGAAGTTAAGTGTGGTTCCCTGAATTTACATCCATCATGGGAGATCTAATTGTTTTCCCATCTTATCTTACGCACTAATTACTGTTTTATTTCCAAGTATATTAATTGATCGATCGAACAAATATATACGAAAATACGTATCTTGTGAGTCATACTGTTTGAAAAGGATATTTCCATTCACTTTGCCTAATTATCTGTGAATTCTTTGATCAGCTTATCACTAGAGATATATTTTATAGTATTTTGATCAAAGCTTGTATGTGGTTTTAAATGGAGCAAAGATTATCGTATCTTTGGAAGGTATTTTCCTTAGATAAAGGTAATATAAGTGACCTCATTCTTGATATCATATTATTATAATTATTATTATTAAGATATAATAAAGAGCCTAATGAAGGACCTTCCCTCAAGGACATTACCTTGGTATATCCATTTAGTAAAGATAATACCAAGGATTATCAAACACTGGGGGGTTCAGCTCTGGGATGGGGATCGGGATTTGCTTTCGGTTTCGTTTTCAATTAGAATCTTGCGCAACTTCTGGCCACCCGTACACCCGATAAGCGGGTTTATTTATAGACCAAGTGCTATGCCAGCCAGCCAGCTGATAAGTCGAACCAAATAACCGAAAAAAAACCCATTGATTCTTTATTCTTTACTCTTTATTCAATATATATACTATATACATGGGAAATTTTCAATATAATATTTTAGCTTCACTTGGCATGCATCCCGGCAGACGACAAGTACTTGTCGAACAAGTACTCGCCCACATCGCTCTGGGCCCGCTCCAGCTGGCGGATGTAGTCCGCAAGGACCTTCTGGCCGTCGACCTGCTCCTGCAGGAAGTTGGCCTCGATGAAGTCGCACAGATTGGGATCCGCCTCCTTGCCGGCCAGGGTGTGCAGGTCGAGCAGGTGCTGGTTCACCTCCAGCTCCATCCGCAGGGCGTGCTTGAGAGCCTCCAGAGAGCTGGCGAAGCAGGGCAGCGGCTTCGGTACACTGTCCAGCATGATCAGGCCGCCGCGCTTGTTCATGTACTTCATGATCTTCTCCGCATGCTCACGCTCCTCCACGCTCGCCTGCAGAAAGAATCCGTGCAGTCCCGGGGAGCTGATGTCCGACCGGTCGAAGTGGTACGCCTAAGGAAGGTAGTGGTGACTCGTTTTTGGGGAAGGGTTAAAGCTGCCAAAGCACTCACCATGGCCAGGTACTGGTGGCAGGCCTTCAGCTCCATGTTGATCTGGTCGTTGAGCTTCTTCTCGCAGCTCTTGGCAAAGTTCTGGCGCACCAGCATGCACATGTGGCGCCGGATGGTTCGGAAGTAAAGCGACGCCGCCATTCCCTCTGGGGATTTCGGATATATTTCGATATATTTTTTGTTACACTTTCTGTTAATTTAGGCTGGAAGCCAAAACACAAACAGAATGCCAACTGAGTTCGGACAGGTGCCGAGAGATCCAATCCATCGATCCATCCATCGATCTTTGGAGGGGTCGCAGCTCATCCCCGGCCGGAGTTCAAAGTGCTGCCGGCTCTGATTTCACTTAACTTCCACTTAGCAATGCTGTGTGCACAATAGTCCATATACATACGTTTCCAGTGTCCAGATATGTTTGCTTTAACTTCAACAGGCACACACAACGCACAACACACGAACCAACGAACACACGGGGCCACGCTAAGTAAACCCAGTTATTGTCTTTTATTAAGTGAATGGAAGTCGACTTTTGTCCGAGTTTTGTATAATCTCGCTTTGCTCTCTCAGAGGGTATTGCCCCGCTTTCAGGTACTATGTAAATTCGTTAATATATTTGGAGAGTTGAGGCCAATGATTCCAATATTTGTAGCCTATTGATGGGGCATTTTCTGGTACTCATAAATAGCAGATGTTCTTGGAGAGTGGAAGAAAAATTAAGCTGATTATTACAGCAAATATATTCAAGACTGTTCTATAAATTTCCTTAAAATGTAAAGAAAAGTATGCCTTAATTATATTCATATCAATTTAAGATTAAACCTTTTTAAGGGTATTACCTATGTAGATTCCAACTTCTCGGCTGATTATTACAGCTAATATATTCCAGACTTTCCTACAAACTTCCCTTAAATATAAAGTAAAGTATGCCTTATTTTTTAACCATATCAATTTATAATTAAACCTTTTTAAGGGTATTACCCATGTCGATCCCAACTCCTCGGAATCACTTAGATTAAGCCCCACACGTCAAAGGGAATAAAACTCATATATTTTACACTTTATGATTTTTTTCAAAGGAAGTAAAAACCTTATTTAGAGTGCTTCTTTTTTGTGGTTTTTTTGGCTTTAGGGTATTGACAATTTGACGGTCCGAGTTTGAGTTCTGAGACGCGCGTGCGAATGAGTCGTAGACATTATTATCTCAGCATATATCCATCCCCAACTGACCCAACCGACATACACACACAGTACGCACATTAAAAGTGCCACACACACACACACTGGTGACTCTTGAGACCATGTGCGCCTCGTAAAGAAGGCAATAATAAAGACACAACTAAGCATTTTCAACACCAGACACACGGGGGGAAAAATGAGCCCCCCAAGAGTTATGTAAATTAGCGACTTTAAGGGATCTGAAATATGTAGTAAGCATAGCTCATAATGAAAGGATTGCAATTACTTTCCTACTTCCCCAGACTCAAAACCAGTTATTGAAAAATGATCCACATCTTGGCAGAGACAATTAACGAATTATGTTAATTGAGGAACAGGTTTAGTCACCACGAAATAAACCCAATAATCTCATATTAATCTTAAAGCCCGACTTGTGGCTCAAAGCATTATATTTAATAATTAAGACACATAATTCAATTACGTATTCCCCGACAGTCCGCACATTAAAGTTCAAATTGGGACAGGTATGACAGCTTCGGTGACACTTTTACATCACCTCCAAAAAGTAATGGCAACAATCCAGTTTGCGATGTCATAAAAACGTGCAACAAATTATTAACAATATAAAGCCCCAAAAAAAAGTCATATATATGAATTTTTTAGACGTGCTGAACGAAACGCAAACCTCAGCATATGGAATCCGAAAGAAAGGAAAAAATATAATCAACATAATTTGCTGAACATGAGGTGGAAAAAAGCGTACGTCAAAGGAAAATATTTAATCGATTCGAGGCTCTTTTTTTCATGGGTTTATGCTCTGCACAAAGGGTGTTATTATAATCTTGGTTAATGATAAAAATGGGGGATAAATAATTGAATAAATAATATGCTATTGATAATATCTAGGTTTGGTTTCTATATCTTCATATCTGAAATATTAAAGAAGATGCTTAGACATTCTATCAATTGTAGGAATAATCCAATGTATTCCTTTCGTTGGAGTATCTTTTTTAAAGAATTATTACTAAGTGGTCTTAAAAGGTGTTTCAACTTCGGCTATTCACCTCTTGTTCTTGACTGGTTTTCGTGCACTTTATTTAATTTAAAAAATTAAATTCGTATAGCAACATAAGGAAAATTTGCGATACCTTCCAACACGGTGTATCGATGTATCACTTTTCCTTACATTTACCTTTTTTTAATGCGTTTATTTATTGAAATTTAAATCTAATCTAAACGGGACCCAGGCCAGTTTCTCTAAACCTGCAAAAATAAGTTTAAAACCCTCAGAGCGTCAAAAAATAAACGAAAAGCCAGGAAAGGCACATTTGCCATTTGAGAACTCTTGTTACAAGTCACGACCACGCCGGGCATCGCGCCCAGTAAATAAATAAATATATAAGTAAGTAAATAAATAAAGAAGCAAGTGAGTAAGTAAGTGGGCGTGCTTTGGGCGAATTTGAGTGTGTCCATCGATAAGGGAACTAATTTAAAGTGAAAAAAAAAATATAAAAAAACATATAGAATGACGTCTGAAAATCCAGCTGTGAAAATTGGACACTGGGCAACAGGGTCTCAAGTGATCCAACGGGGAACGGGTCATTGCACCCGGGAAATACTTTAAACAATATGTGAAACAAATGCTCGGTGTTAATTACAGTGCACGCTCGCCAACTATAACTGGTTGATTAAGAGGTTTCTCTGGAAATCAGATGGAATGTGGGGGGAAGTGGCCCCAAAATAACCTGAAATTCATATCGAAATATATTTGTACTGCTCATATATTAATTAAAACTTGGGTATTAAGTTTAAAAAGTGGGATCTTTGGGCTAAAGGGTTTCCAAATCCGAGCTGCCGAGTGTATGGTTCCGGCGATAAGCAGGAAGGTCAATAAATCGCTATCAGCAGCAGGCACTGATGTCTGATGCCTGATATATGAGACATGAGAGCACGCTGCCAACGACGACGACGACGATGACGGGGCTACGACACATTTGCATTTTTCGGCTACTATTTCACGGGGGATTTTGATTTACGGAATCGGATATGGCGGGCTTAGGAGTCATTGCTTAAACAAAAAGGTGATAAATTCCCTTTCAATGAACACTCTAAAATATATCGAATCAATATAATATATCTCTCATTCAACCAAAGCCTTTTGGCCAAGGCCCGTCTTAGCTTAACTTTCAAGTTGTTCAATTTACAAGTAATAATATTTATGTACAGGTATTACTTAATCTGTTCTCATGCGGAAATGTTAAGATATATTATAGTGAAGCTTTTACCTGATTGGAATCAGGATATACGGAAAATTTCAACATCTGCTGAATGTACTGAAACAAAATATGATGAGGCTTTGTTTAATCAATGGGAAAATAATAATAAAATGGATTTATTATCACATGCGGCAAATAGATAATTGGGTAACATTAGATAAATACATAAAGATGAGAGAAATCTACCCTTGAAATTCAGTCGATATATATTAAATTCAAATTCGATGATTTTGAGACGATAGTATGGGGTTATTATTTATATTTTCCAATGTTATAGACATCATATTATAAAAGTAATTAATATTTCTTATTTAGAAGTACCCATAATTTTTATTTTCCAATTAAAAAAAACAAATAACACAGTTACTATTAATAATAATATAATTTAAAATATAAAAAAAAAAAAATCTTTAATGTAAAGAAAGTGAACTTACCGGCTTCTTGGCCTCCAGCGGCTTATTGATGAGGTTCAGATGGGGCTCAAAGTCCTGGCCAAAGCGCTCGATCAGCAGATTCTCGGCGGCCTCCTGCGGACACTCCTCCTGCTGGACCAGCTTCCAAACGTCCTCCGGGATGTAGCAGCTGAGCATGAGGCCCAGGAGCAGGCCGATGACGAAGTAGTGGTTCCGGCTCAGCGCGGCGACCGGTCTCCGCATGTTTCCCACCTCCTTGCCACTCCTCTTCTCCAGATGTATGTACGGATAAGGGTATGTGGCGACACGAGAGGATAATGGAAGGGAGATGGATATGGGAATGGAAGGGATGTGAAGATGCAGAGAGAAGAGTGTGATGCGTGCGAGAGGAGGAGTAAGAGAGAGAGCGGAGAAACTGGTGTGCAGGAGAGTTTAAGCCAATTGTCATATGCACATTTTCGCTGCTTCTTATGGCACTTGTTGCTGCTGCTGCGGCTGCTGCTTCTCCTTCTCCTTTTTGGTTCTGCTTCGGTTGCTGCTGCTTCTCCTTCTGGTTTTTCCCTGCCTCCCGCTGCTTTCTCCTTTCCTGTTCTGCGCTCTCCTTCTTCGATTCCAACAAGTGCGCTTGCCGCCGGGCCTGTTTATTTTATTTTTGGCACTTTTCGCTCTCTTTTCGCCGCACGCACTTCTTTCGCTCTCTTCGCGGTTTCTTTTCTTTCATTTTCGATACATTTCCGTTCAGAACACCGCACTCGCACAGTTGTCGTCCGATCGCATTTGATTTACTCTACTGATCTTTACTCTTTTAAACACCAACAAATTTTTGCCGCAAAAATTTTCCTTTCGCTTCCAGCGCGCGGGGAATGGCGGGGGGCAGTGGTCGGAAAAAAATAATAAAAAAAAGATCGAGCGCCGGCCCGGTTCCACTGCGCGAAAAGTAAACAATGTAAATAATGCCGCGGCGCTCAGTGTGGCCAGATGAAAATGTTGCTTTCCCCCTAAAAAATCTCAAATAGTCGATATTTCCCCCTAAAAAATCCAGTCTTCCCCCTGAATTTAAAAAAATCCGTTAATGAAATCAAAACTCAATAAATACTTTAGATTTTTATTTATATTGATAATAAATCACGATTAGTGCCATGGGGCGCCCCTTTTTTTAGCAGTGTATTTGCTTGGCACTATCATCCGGTCTGGTCAACTCGGTTGGAAGGTTCTCTAATTTAGGTTCTTGGCTAAATATATCAAAGTTCCAAGCCTTCTGAGATCAAAGCCAAGTCACAAACCATTTTCAATTTCACTTATCGATAGCTTCGATCGATACAAGTGGCCACCCTCAACAAGCCGGCGCGTTGCCACCCCGCGCAACTGTCACAGAAAAGGCGCCAAAAGTGACAGGCACGCAGCTGTAAACAGCGTTCCGTGGTCGGTCACAAACAACAAATTGCGCGTTCAGCTCAGTTTACGCTTACGCCTCCGAGCGGCATTTTGAGTTCATTTAGTTACCGATAAAGCGAACAACTAAGCAAACAGCATGGATGTGGCAGATGCTCAGGTCGGCCAGCTGCGCGTCAAGGACGAGGTGGGCATCCGCGCCCAGAAGCTCTTCCAGGACTTCCTCGAGGAGTTCAAGGAGGACGGCGAGATCAAGTACACCCGCCCGGCGGCCAGCCTGGAGTCGCCTGATCGCTGCACACTGGAGGTGAGCTTCGAGGATGTGGAGAAGTACGACCAGAACCTGGCCACGGCCATCATCGAGGAGTACTACCACATCTATCCGTTCTTGTGCCAATCGGTGTCCAACTACGTCAAGGATCGCATTGGCCTGAAGACCAACAAGGACTGTTATGTGGCCTTCACGGAGGTGCCCACGCGCCACAAGGTGCGCGATCTGACCACCTCCAAGATTGGCACACTGATCCGCATCTCCGGCCAGGTGGTGCGCACGCATCCCGTCCACCCGGAGCTCGTCTCGGGCACGTTTATGTGTTTGGACTGCCAGACGGAGATCCGCAATGTGGAGCAGCAGTTCAAGTTCACCAATCCCACTATTTGCCGCAATCCCGTATGCTCCAATCGCCGCCGCTTCATGCTGGACGTGGAGAAGAGTCTGTTCTTGGACTTCCAGAAGATTCGCATCCAAGAGACGCAGGCCGAGCTGCCCCGTGGCTGCATCCCACGCGCTGTTGAGATTATTCTGCGCTCCGAGCTGGTGGAGACCGTCCAGGCTGGGGATCGTTATGACTTCACTGGCACCTTGATTGTTGTTCCGGATGTAAGTGTGCTGGCCACGGCTGGCACCAAGACGGAGACCGGGTCCCGCCACAAGCCTGGGGAGGGCATGGAGGGTGTCACAGGGCTGAAGGCCCTGGGCATGCGTGAGCTCAACTATCGCATGGCCTTCCTGGCCTGCAGCGTTCAGGCCACCACGGCTCGGTTTGGTGGCACGGATCTGCCCATGTCGGAGGTCACGGCGGAGGACATGAAGAAGCAGATGACGGACGCCGAGTGGCACAAGATCTACGAGATGTCCAAGGACCGCAATCTGTACCAGAATCTGATTAGTAGCTTGTTCCCCTCGATTTACGGCAATGACGAGGTGAAGCGGGGGATTCTGCTGCAGCTGTTTGGCGGCGTGGCCAAGACCACCATGGAGAAGACCTCGCTGCGTGGCGATGTCAATGTGTGCATTGTGGGCGACCCCAGCACGGCCAAGTCGCAGTTCCTCAAGCAGGTCTCGGACTTTTCGCCCCGCGCTATTTACACTTCTGGCAAGGCCTCGTCGGCAGCGGGTCTCACCGCCGCCGTGGTGCGCGACGAGGAGAGCTTTGACTTTGTGATCGAGGCCGGAGCTTTGATGCTGGCGGATAATGGCATTTGCTGCATTGACGAGTTCGATAAGATGGACCAGCGCGACCAGGTGGCCATCCACGAGGCCATGGAGCAGCAGACAATCTCGATAGCCCGCGCTGGGGTCCGTGCCACCCTGAATGCCCGCACCTCCATTCTGGCGGCCGCCAATCCCATCAACGGTCGCTACGATCGCTCCAAGAGCCTGCAGCAGAACATACAGCTCTCGGCCCCCATTATGTCCCGCTTTGACCTCTTCTTCATCCTCGTGGACGAGTGCAACGAGGTGGTGGACTATGCCATTGCCCGCAAGATCGTGGACCTGCACTCGAACATCGAGGAGTCCGTGGAGCGGGCATATACGCGCGAGGAGGTGCTCCGCTACGTGACCTTCGCCCGCCAGTTCAAGCCAGTGATTGGCCAGGAGGCCGGCAAGATGCTGGTGGAGAACTATGGGCATTTGAGGCAGCGCGACACTGGCACGGCTGGGCGCAGCACCTGGAGGATCACGGTGCGCCAGCTGGAGTCCATGATCCGGCTGAGCGAGGCCATGGCCAAGCTGGAGTGCTCGAATCGGGTGCTGGAGCGGCACGTCAAGGAGGCCTTCCGGCTGCTCAACAAGTCCATTATCCGCGTGGAGCAGCCAGACATCCATTTGGACGATGACGACCAGGGTTTGGACATGGACGACGGCATTCAGCCGGATATCGATATGGAGAACAATGGAGCGGCCGCCAATGTGGACACCGAGGGCATGGACACCTCTGGCACCACTGCCGGTGCCTCTGTGCAGAAGAAGAAGTTCACGCTGTCGTTTGAGGACTACAAGAACCTGTCCACCATGCTCGTGCTGCACATGCGCGGCGAGGAGGCCCGCTGCGAGGTGGAGGGCAGCGACACGGGCATGAAGCGTAGTGATGTCGTCACCTGGTACCTGGAGCAGGTGGCCGAGCAGATCGAGTCCGAGGACGAGCTCATTTCGCGCAAGAACCTCATCGAGAAGCTGATCGATCGCCTCATCTACCACGACCAGGTGATCATTCCGCTCAAGACCAGCTCGCTGAAGCCCCGGGCCCAGGCCAGGGGCCATGCCGCAGCCGAGGAGGAGCCGCTCGAGGACGATCCTTTGCTGGTGGTGCATCCCAACTACATTGTGGAGTGATTTTCAAATCAGCGATACATCGATACCAATGCAAAAGTATCGATACATTTACAGTTAAGTTTATGTTTCCACTTGGCTACTTTTTTTGGCTCCCCCCCCACTGTACCCCTAGCCGTAAGCGTAGAGTTAAGCTCCGAATCATCCAAATAAACGTTCATCTCAAGTCCGGTTGTTGCTTTCTTTCCATTTTAATTGTACAGATGCGTTGATAGATTGCCTATGAAATAAAAACGAGGCGGAAACGGTTGCCCACGGCGGAGACCTGCGCCTGCCTACTTCTCAAATGTGTAGTGCTTGACGCCTTCGCTGGGATACTGCTTGGCAGCCACGGGGCGGTACATCTTCTTGTCCTCCAGCCAGTAGTACAGGGCCAGGCAGCCGGACATGACGGCCGCGAAGCAGATGAAGTAGTACGAGTTCTTGTAGCGCGGCTGCTCCGCCTGCGAGTAGCGATCCTCGCTGTACAGATCGTGATCCGCCGAGATCTAAGCGGATATATATTTGGGATTAGTTTAGAGGATGAATTAATGACCTTTGCTTTCATTCACCGTCTCGTGCTGGTTGCGCTTGTGCTCCGGGTAGTCCCAGGGATAGTAGTTGTCCTTGGCCTCCACGCCCAGGCCGCCGCCGACCTTTGGGTAATCGCCGTAGCCCAAGCCATCGTCCGCATACGGCTTGTACTCCTCCGGCAGCAGGTAGTACTTCTTGGCCGCCTCCAGGCGCTCCTTCTCCGTCTTGGGGTAGGGGGCGGGCTTGAAGTCCTTGTTCCAGCCGGCCACTGTGCGCGAGAAGGAAAGAGATGAGAATCGGGCTCAGCACACACGAAAGTTACGTAAACAAAAACATGAATGCCGACGTTCTCGCTTCGCCACGGAACGGGGGGTACTTACTGCTGCGGACCGCCTGGCGAGCCAGGGCGGGATTGGCGGCGCAGAGCTTCTGGGCCAGGCACACGGATTTCACAAACGCCGACATCGCAGGCTCGCTTCGAAATTCGCAATTTTTCTTCTCACAACAACAAATCGGACAGCAGTCCCAGGCCAGAGACAGCTGTTGTGCTGCGGATGGGCAGTCAGCGATAATTGTGGCGATGAATGCCACAGCTTATCGATAGGTGTGGGTGGAAGTGGAATATTTCCCTCGTTTCGAAAGTTAACACATTAAATGGCTAGAAAAGTTTATAATTTTACAGTATACGCTAAAACAACACGATTACAATACATTTAAAACGCAGAGTGATATTTGTTATTCAAATAAATTGAATGACCAGCTGATATCGATAGTTCAGTGCCTATCGGCGCACAGTTGTTTTTGTTGTGGCGCGGTGGCACAGGCAAGAAGTGATCAAGAGCGCGAAAAGTTCGCCGTATTTGCTAATAAACAAACGTAACTAACTGGAAAGATGGTGCTACCGCTACTGCAGCGTTCCTCGCTCCGCTCCGTGCAACAGCTGGCCAAGCCATGGGCCGCGTCCGCCGGCAGCCTGCGCCTGGTAAGGATTGGCCATCGTTCCCCCTTCGTTTGCCTAACATTTTGTGCACCTCACCTCACCTGAGGCCTTATGTAATGGCTGCTGCTGCACTTCTTTGGTTCTAAAATCAAAGATCTTACCTATTTTCCCCAAACAAGAGCATAATCGACTTTAGGCTGGGAACAGAAGAAAAAAAACCAACAAAAACCGGCGTTTCGTAATCATTATACAATGGAAGCGGCCGCAGCATCCAGTGAGTGCGCCTGGAAAGTGCACGGCAAATCTCCAATTGGCAAGACATCTGTTGGTTGGAAGCCTGAGTACATCCCATCCCACTCCAATTGGATTGATTTTTCGCACTCATTCACTCCACTCACTACCATTCACTGCTTACTTCTCAGGTCACATGTGGGCAGCCAAAACAAACAAGGCGAAAAAAAAAGCTCAAGAAACTCGCGAAACAAGTTGTAATTCAGTGAAAAAACAAAAAAAAAATAGTGCCGGCAATTCTTGTTTCGGCAATTGAATTCTAAACCGGTTAATTGCTTGTTGGCAGCCTCAGAGCTCCGAGTGCCGCCGACAACCGTTATACTCTCACTCTGCTCTGTTTATCTCTTTTTCGCTCTGATGCGGGTAAGGAGGTGTGTCGCCCGGCACTCGTGATAATCCAAATCCCCTTTTCAGGCACCCAGATAGTGGCACTTAAGCGTGAAAAACACTCATTATAGACACCCTGGGGCACAAGAATAGCTTCTTAGGGGATTAAGGATTATGGGGGAATATGAAATCTCTTTAATTTGTGCCTAAAAAAGGGCTTTAACGTGTAATTTCAATGAATTGGCCGCTTAAAAACTTTATTGCATACTTTTGGGTGCCTTTTCTAACTGATTTCTTTGCTTTTTTCATTAAATTAGAGGGGGATCTGCTCAAGTGCCTGACAGATAAGTAATACTATACAAGATTTCCCCAGATAGGACTGCTATTAAAGTGCCCACAGCCGTTGGAAGACGCCAGACCAAGCTCTGCTGATTAGTTAAGCACCCCATGCTGGGCAGAGTGGTCGGCGTCGCCCCCTAAGCAGAACCCGCTCCTCTCCTCTCACATTTCGCACATTTCTGAGACTCTGCTGAGCAATGAATTTATTATATTTTTTTGAAATTTCCACTCAAGTTTTATGGCCGCTTATCGCCGCGTTGCCTCGGTGCCTCAGTCACCTCTGAACAGCAGCCGCGTTCGAGTGGTCGTCCTCTGATTTCAGCTACTATTCACACAGTTATCTCCACACTATATCTCCCCGTACAATGGTCGGATCAGATGGGATCTCTCCCCAGGTTGTTCTTAACTCTCTGGTAATTTTCCTCTTTGCAGGCCAGCCAGGATTTCCGCGTGGAAAGCGACACCTTTGGCGAACTGAAGGTGCCCGCGGACAAGTACTATGGCGCCCAGACGATGCGTTCCCAGATCAACTTCCCCATTGGCGGTGCCACCGAGCGGATGCCTGTAAGTATACTTACTTAATCCATTCTAGCTGACTCAGGTCAGAGTTAGTAATACCTATTAGTTGGCATTTTTAAGCTGTTAATGGCTTTAAAAAGTATAATTAAGAGTCAGGTGTAAGCCAAAATGGGTGCTAACTCTTGATTAATGTAAGTTTACTCAAGATTTAGTGTCAGGGTAAGCATTATTCATTAAATTATTAATTTTTTCGAGGAAAAGTACGTATTTTTATATTGAAAAGAGAAACTCATCTCTATGATGAATTATCATCAAATTTCTTATGATTTCTAATGGGTTTTTGGTCATATATTATCAGAAATTGAATGATCTTTCAAGGAAAATTGTCAGAGAAGGTTTATAATAACAGTTTCCTTGTGAATTCCATTACTATGATTATAATAAAGATAGGGAGCTCATTAGGGGTTCGATAAGAAGGTCTTTAGAGATCTAAGAACCCTAAAAGCAATCAAAAACCATTAAACTTTAAAGAGCTCAAAAGATATATCCCAAAATATCTTACGAACTCAGCTCTATGATGAATAATCATCAAATTTCTAATTGGTTTTTAGACAAATATTAATAAAAAGTTAATGATCGTTTAATACAAATTGTTAGAGAAGGTTTATTATAATAGTTTCCATCTGAATTCCCTTATATCTATGATTAAAGTAAAGATAGGGAGCTCATAAGGAGTTCAATAAGAAGGTCTTTAGAGATCTAATAAATTATTGTTAGAAATTTAATTATCTTTAAGTGGAAACTGTCAGAGAAGGTTTATAATAACAATGTCCAACTGAATTCCATTATATCTATGATTATAAGAAAGATAGGGACCTCCTAAGGGGTTCGATAAGAAGGTCTTTAGAGTTCTAAGAACCCAAAAAGCCCCCAAAAACCATTAAACTTTAAAGGGATCAAAAGGTATATCCCAAAATATCTTACGAACTCAGCTCTATGATGAATAATCATCAAATTTCTTATGATTTCTAATGGGTTTTTGGTCATATATTATCAGAAATTTAATGATCTTTCAATATAATTTGTCAGAGAAGGTTTACAATAATAGTTTCCATGTGAATTCCATTATATCTATGATTAAAGTAAAGAAAGGGAGCTCATAAGGGGTTCGATAAGAAGGTCTTTAGAGATCTAAGAACCCAAAAGACCCCAAAAACATTAAGCTTTAAAAAACTCAAAGGATATTACCCCTTAAAATACGCTTACTAATGACAGTGACTGGCTGTATCCCGAAATAACTGAATACTAATTAAATCCCATATTTAACTCACACAGAAACCCGTGGTGCAGGCCATGGGCATCCTCAAGAAGGCCGCCGCCGAGGTGAACAAGGAGTTCGGCCTGGACACCAAGGTGAGCGAGGCCATCTCCAAGGCGGCCGATGATGTGATCTCTGGCAAGCTGTACGACGACCACTTCCCTTTGGTCATCTGGCAGACGGGCTCCGGCACCCAGAGCAACATGAATGTGAACGAGGTAAGGTGGATACGAGCTCTCTGTCCTTTATTCCCCTACTGACCATCAATCCAGGTGATTAGCAACCGCGCCATCGAGCTGATGGGTGGCCAGCTGGGCTCCAAGACGCCCGTGCATCCCAACGATCATGTGAACAAGTCGCAGAGCTCCAACGACACCTTCCCCACCGCCATCCACATATCGGTGGCCCTCGAGCTGAACAACAACCTCAAGCCGGCCATCAAGACGCTGCACGACGCCCTGCGGGCCAAGTCGGAGGAGTTCAAGGACATCATCAAGATCGGACGCACCCACACCATGGACGCCGTGCCCCTGACACTGGGTCAGGAGTTCAGCGGCTATGCCCAGCAGCTGGCCTACGCCCAGGAGCGCATCGATGCCTGCCTGCCGCGTGTCTACGAGCTGGCTCTGGGCGGCACTGCTGTGGGCACTGGCCTGAACACCCGCAAGGGCTTCGCCGAGAAGTGCGCGGCCAAGATCGCCCAGCTCACCAGCCTGCCCTTCGTGACCGCTCCGAACAAGTTCGAGGCGCTGGCCGCCCGCGACGCCATGGTGGAGGTTCATGGAGTCCTCAACACCATCGCCGTTAGCCTCATGAAGATCGCAAATGATATTCGTTTCCTGGGCTCGGGTCCGCGTTGCGGTCTGGGCGAGCTCTCCCTGCCGGAGAACGAGCCGGGCAGCTCCATCATGCCCGGCAAGGTGAATCCCACGCAGTGCGAGTCCCTAACGATGCTGTCTGCTCAGGTGATGGGCAACCAGGTGGCGGTGACCATTGGTGGCTCCAATGGACACTTTGAGCTGAACGTGTTCAAGCCCCTGATCGTGTCCAATGTGCTGCGCTCCATCCGGCTGCTGTGTAAGTTTGATACAAAGGGGTTAGGTGGGGTTTATAATTGGGAGAAGATGGGAATATCTTGTACTGCATATTAGGAAGAACCTTTAAGGTTAGATACTTAGGAATCTTGGGAATAAGTATGGGGAGAACAGAAGAACAGTATGCACAAAAGAGAACAGAAGAATCAGTGCAGATAAATTGTAATTGTGTGGCTAGATTTAGCCTTTTTTAGCGTTTAATAGCTAGTTTTTAGGTTAAAGCTATTTTTATACCCGGTACCCATAGGGTACAAGGGTATTATAAGTTAGTGCCAACCGAGAATGTATGTAACAGGCAGAAGGAGAAATCTCCGACCCTATAAAGAATATATATTCTTGATGAGCTTCACCAGCCGAGTCGATTTAGCCATGTCCGTCTGTCCGTCCGTGTGAAACAACAGATCTCAGAGACTATAAGAGCTAGAGTTACCAAATTTGGTGACAACATTGGAATCTGTTGCACGCAGATCAAGTTTGTTTTAAAATTTGGTCACGCCATCAAAAATCATAAAAAACGTTAAATAAGCTATACTCGTTTTTGTTTCGGGTTAAAGTTAATAGATACAATAAATTAATAAAATAGAGACGGACGTTTCCTGAAAACTTCAATAAAATCGGATGATAATCATGGGAGATATTAGCAATAAGGTTTGAATTTTAACACACCGCCCTAAGGCACTGCTGTTGCAAGCTGTAGCCGACAGGTGGCGCACTCGAGCCTTGGCCGTGCGATATAATGGCGCCAATGTATGTATGGACTTATCCCAGCGTTGCACGAAAAAGAGAGAGATAGCGAAAGACACTCGAAGTGGGAGGTTTTCCCAAGAGTTTAATGGGGTTTTCAGTGGTTAAGGTTTAAGTTCTATGGCGGAAAAGGTTAAAACCATGTAAATACCTTAGTAAACTGGTGATCCGAGTGGGCTACGAAGTCCTCTTGGTACTCCTTCCTCCGTTTCAGTTACTTTCTCCAGCTCAAACTTACTTCTTCCTCCCACTTACAGCCGATGGCAGCCGCACCTTCACTGCCAACTGCGTGAGCGGCATCCAGGCCAACCGCGAGAACATTGCCAAGATCATGAACGAGTCCTTGATGCTGGTGACGGCCCTCAATCCCCACATTGGCTACGACAAGGCCGCCAAGATCGCGAAGACGGCGCACAAGAATGGAACGACCCTCAAGGAGGAGGCCATCAACCTGGGCTACCTCACCGAGCAGCAGTTCAACGAGTGGGTGCGCCCGGAGCAGATGCTGGGACCCAAGTAGGCGCCCCCGTCGCCCGTCATCGTATTCCGAACACGCTGCCCCAGTGCTAGTCGGGATCTGGCTGCTTTCACACTACTGTATACTGTATCGTCCTCAAAAAATCGCTCCAACTCACTGAATCAATCAATAAAAACGAGAAATGCTGAAGCACATCATTGCCAGTACTCAGCCCGGCCACTTGTTTCTGGCCCGGCGCCATTTCTGGGTGGTCACCGGCGGCCTGCGGGCCAAGAAGGCAAGTAAGGTGGGCTCGGGTACGCGCTCCTTCCATGGCACCAAGAAGAAGAAGGAGGGCGAGGCCAAGTTCCGCACGGAGAGGGACACCTTCGGGGAGCTCAAAGTGCCGGCGGACAAGCTGTTTGGCGCCCAGACCATGCGCTCCAAGCTCAACTTTCCCATTGGCGGCTATGCCGAGACCATGCCGGTAGGTATTATCCTACCAGGTCACCCTTTACTTGACTCTATTCGTCTGCAGATGCCGCTGATCCAGGCCATGGGCATACTGAAGAAGGCCTGCGCCGAGGTGAACAAGAACTTTGGCCTAGACACCAAGATCTCGGATGTGGTGTCCTGCGCCTGCGACGACGTGATCTCGGGCAAGTACTACAGGCAGGGGCACTTCCCCTTGGTTATCTGGCAAACGGGCTCTGGGACGCAGAGCAACATGAACGCCAATGAGGTGAGGATGGGCTTGGGAGCTCCTATGGGCAGGACTAATCCGAAATACTGATCCCGCAGGTAATCAGCAACGCGGCCATCCGGATGATGGGCGGCGAGCTGGGCTCCAAGACGCCGGTGCACCCGAACGACCATGTGAACAAGTCGCAGAGCTCCAACGACACCTTCCCCACCGCCATCCACATCAGCGTGGGCATGGAGCTGAACGAGCGGCTCATCCCAGCGGTGACCCACCTGCGCGATGCCCTCAAGGCCAAGGCGGAGGAGTTCAAGGACATCATCAAGATCGGGCGCACCCACTTGATGGATGCCGTGCCGCTGACGCTGGGCCAGGAGTTCAGCGGCTATGCCCAGCAGCTGACCTATGGTTTGGACAGGATCGCCGCCTGCCTGCCGCGCGTCTACGAGCTGGCTCTGGGCGGCACTGCTGTGGGCACTGGCCTGAACACGCACAAGGGCTTCGCCGAGAAGGTGGCCAAGCGGATCGCAGAGCTCACCTGCCTGCCCTTTGTGACGGCTCCCAACAAGTTTGAGGCGCTGGCCGCCCGCGATGCCATGGTGGAGGTTCATGGAGTCCTCAATACCATCGCCTGCAGCCTCATGAAGATCGCCAACGACATCCGGCTGCTGGGATCGGGGCCTAGGTGCGGCATTGGGGAGCTAATGCTGCCGGAGAACGAGCCGGGCAGCTCCATCATGCCAGGGAAGGTGAATCCCACGCAGTGCGAGTCGATGACCATGCTGTGCGCCCAGGTGATGGGCAACCAGGTGGCGGTGACCATTGGCGGCGCCAACGGACACTTTGAGCTGAACGTGTTCAAGCCGCTGATCGTGTCCAATGTCCTGCGCTCCATCCGGCTGTTGGGTACGTTGTGGTGCTTCCAATCTCATAAGAAATCCAATCTAATCCTTCCTTGCAGCCGACGGCAGCATGAACTTCAGCAAGAACTGCGTGGAGGGGCTGAAGGCCAACAAGGAGGCCATCGCCAAGATCATGAACGAGTCCCTGATGCTGGTGACGGCCCTCAATCCCCACATTGGCTACGACAAGGCCGCCCAGATAGCCAAGACGGCGCACGCCAACAAGACGACCCTGAAGGAGGAGGCACTGAAGACCGGCATCACCGAGGAGCAGTTCAAGGAGTGGGTCGACCCCAAGAAGATGTTGGGGCCCAAGTAGTCTCCCGATATAATTGGCATTTTCTCAGTTTTTTAGGCTTTTGCATCCTTAAATTTTATGTTTATCGTAAATTTCAATTTCCTTACTTCTTTTGGTAATTCCCATTTGTTTGCTGTAATAAATTCGCCGCTAAGTATTGCCAAAAACTTTTGCCTATTTAGCTATTTTCCCACTAGGTTCGAGTCCCAGCTAAGCCGTTACCCAAGTTTAGCACTTTGGGGCTTAAGGCCAGAACATCCGACTGGTCACACTACTCGTACTGGTTTTAAGTTATTCTTTGTTTTTATCGCGAAATCCTGCTCTTTGGCGAGCAAAAAAGTTAATAAATAGTAAAGATAAACAGGTGTTTCGATTCATGTGCCGCCGATCAGTGCTCCTTAATGGTTTAGCGCTAAATTGAGATCGCAGCCAGCGCTGAAAAGACGATTATCTAACGAAATTATCGATGTACTAACGATTCGAACTACGAGCGTTACAGACAGTAGGCGAAGCAGCCCAGCAACAACCAGTGATTAAGTCAGCCAGCAAGGCAAGTCGGCTCTCGTAAATTACCCGTCCAGTCCCAAACAGCTCAAAATCTATTCCCCTCTCTCCAAAGAGCGTACAAATTTAGCAAAACAGAACAAAAATACCTTTCGGCTCGGATTGTTCGGCAGACCGTATTGCCTTGCCAGCCGCACCGCCCCCCTCAGCTTTAGCCCGCCGCCGTTTGGCCTTGCAACACAAATTTGCGACGCAAAAACAAAACACACACACACACAGACGCAGCAGACAGACACATACTGGTACACCACCCACGCGTCAGCTGTTTTGTTATCGTGTTATCGATCCCACACATGAGCGACAGTGGCCGCGAGGAAGAAGAAGAATCCTAAAAAGAAAAAACGGCACTTAAAAGGTGAATTTTGCGACTTTAAAATCGAGTATTTGCCGAGTTCTGAGGGTCGTCGTTCGACCATTCGCAGGTCCGGGCGGGCGGAAAGATGTCTGTGAGACTGCTGACCGTGCGACTGATCAAACATGGTCGCTACATTTTGCGCAGCTACTGTAAACGTGAGATACACGCCAACATTTTGGACCAAAACCAACTGAGGACAAGAAGCAAGCGAGGCCTTCCCCTTCCCTCCAGCGCCGCCAATGTCCTGCGGGTAAGTAACTGCTTGCCTTAAAGCTATATATAACCTAATCCAATCCCCGCCAGACTGCACCACAGCCGTCAGCGGCCAAGTCGGCGCCCAACTCGGCCACTGTCACGCCCCGCACCGCTCCGCTACTGAATAGCACCAATACCAGCAGCAGTGGCCTGTTCCGCGTCGGCCAGCATGCTCGGAAGCTCTTCATCGACAACATCCTCAGCCGGGTGACCACCCAATACTCGGAGGAGCTGCGCCAGCGGGCCACACGCAAGCTCTTCTTTGGCGACTCGGCGCCCTTCTTCGCCTTGGTCGGCGTCAGCCTGGCCTCCGGTTCGGGCGTGCTCAGCAAGGAGGATGAGCTGGAGGGCGTGTGCTGGGAGATCCGGGAGGCGGCCAGTCGCCTGCAGAGCGCCTGGAACCGCGACGAGATCTCCGAGTCGCTCGACAGCAAGTTCACGATCGATAATTTGGATGTGGGCCCGGCCATTGCCAAGGGCTGTGCGGCGGTCGTCTATGCGGCCAACTTTAAGAAGGAGGGTGCAGAGCCAGTGGCCCCAGCACCGGCACCTGCTGCTGCCGCACCTTTGCCCGTTCCCGCCATGGCCCCCAATAGCTGGACCACCCGGGAGATGATGTCGCCGTTGCAGAACATGTCGCGCTTCGTGCACAACTTTGGCGGCTCTGTGGACAACATCTTCCACTACAGCCAGCCCTCGGCGGCCAGTGACTTTGTGGGAGCGCTGGAGAAGCAGCAGGAACAGGAGCAGGCCCAGGATGCCCTTAGTAGTGGTGCAAATGTGGTAAGACTCCTGATTTAACCAAACCGAACTTCCTTTTGTATAGCTGTAAAACTATCGATATTATCGATGGAGTTGTGCTCCGCGTCTCTATCGATTGTTTTGTTTCCACCATCGATACATCGCGTTAGCAGCAAATCAGTGAATTCGTGTAATATTTACAAGTTTTTGCCATGAAATAGAATATAAAATTAAATATAATCAATTTTTATATTCTTACGATAGGACAGAGACATTTAAAATTTATTTTTAATCATTTATATCAAAAATGATCTATATATTATTATATATATTATTATTATATTCTTAAGATAGGACAGAGACATTTAAAATTTATTTTTAATCATTTATATCAAAAATTATCTATATATAAATTCTATATAGACTGTAATGTGATTGAATTTATCTGTTTTTTTTATCTATATATAAATCTATCTATATATAAATTCTATATAGACTGTAATGTGATTGAATTTATCTGTTTTTTTTGTTTAATACATACAATCTTTTATAAACTCTGCCATTTAAATTGGTTTGTTTAAGCAAAGTACATGTTTTTAAACCCATTTTATTTTGTCGATAGTATCCATATTATCGATGGTTTGCACTAGCACTATCGAAAATATCGAGTGAACTGAACTTCGCAGTATTCTCTCGCGCTCTCTCTTGAGAGAGAGCCACTGCTCTAATAGAGTGACCAACTCATCTTAATCTATTTGACCTGTTACACTTTGACTCTCTCTCCCTCTCTCGTTCCCACAGAATCCCCTGGCGGATGCGAGACTTAACAGCTCGGTGGACAGCTACCCGCTGGCCCTGAAGATGATGTTCAACTACGACATCCAGAGCAACGCCCTGTCCATCCTGCGGGCCATGTACAAGGAGACGGTGCCGGCACGCCAGCGTCGCATGAATCCCGCCTCCGAGGAGTGGGAGCGCCTGGTCCAAAACCAGACACTGACTCTGCCGCCGCACCCGAACATCGTGTGCATGTTTGGCTTCTTCTGCGACGAGGTGGGCAACTTCCCCGACGGCCATGTCCTGTATCCGGTGGCGCAGCCGCAGAGGATCAATCCGCAGGGCTACGGGCGTAATATGTCGCTGTATCTGCTAATGAAGCGCTACGATCACAGCCTCCGGGGCCTGCTGGACAACCAGGAGCTGAGCACACGCACTCGCATCCTGTTGCTGGCCCAAATGCTGGAGGCCGTGACCCATTTGAGCCGTCACGGTGTCGCCCATCGCGATCTCAAGTCGGACAATGTGCTGATTGATCTGCAGGACGATGCCTCCGCAGTGCTGGTTCTCTCCGACTTTGGCTGCTGCCTGGCGGACAAGATGCACGGCCTGCGGCTGCCCTATGTCTCCCACGACATTGACAAGGGCGGGAATGCTGCTCTGATGGCCCCGGAGATCATCAACATGATGCCCGGCCCGTTTGCGGTGCTCAACTACGATAAGGCGGATCTGTGGGCCTGCGGCGCTCTGGCCTACGAGATCTTTGGCAGCCCCAATCCCTTCTATTCGAACAGCGGCGGTTTGGCCCGGGAGCGGGGAGAGCTCACCTATTCGCTGCGCAGCAGCGACTACCGGCCGGAGCAGCTGCCCCCGATGAGCGACGCCTGCCCGCCGCTGCTCCAGCAGCTCGTGTACAACATCCTCAATCCCAACCCGTCCAAGCGGGTCAGTCCGGACATTGCGGCCAATGTGGTGCAGCTGTTCCTCTGGGCCCCGTCCAACTGGCTGAAGGCGGGCGGCATGCCCAATAGCTCCGAGGTAAGGAACTATCTAACATACTAACATTGCTAGCATTGGCTAACTCTCCTCCGCAGATCCTCCAGTGGCTGCTCTCGCTGACCACCAAGCTGATGTGCGAGGGACGCCCGCAGCTGGAAGGGACACCCGTGTCTAGCGGCAGACGCGCCTACGTTGAATACCTGCTCATCTGCAGCTTCTTGGCGCGCGCCCGCCTTCGTCGCATTCGCGGCGCCCTCAACTGGATCCAGAATGCGGTGGCGTTTTAGGCGGAGAGCCCACGGGCGACACGGCGGCACGGCGAAGAGGGTTGTTCTTGTGCTTCTTCTACTTGTTACTCTGAGAAAATCAAATGGAAACGCGTGTGATACCACTATATTTTACATATGTATTTATAAAAGAATTCAAAATTAACCGCTCACGCACGGCCTACACATTGCTCGTTGTTGATCTCGTGCAGCTCCGCCTGCAGCATCAGCTCCTCCTGGCGCGCCTCCTCCAAGTCGGCGATCAGCTGCAGGCAGCGCTTATTCACAGCTGTGGCAGCCATTTGCGTCTGCTCAATGGACGCCACGAACTCGTCTGGGAGATTTGGGATTTTGCTGTGCATCTCCTGGAGCTTCTGGAGCTGCGAGTCCAGGAATTCAGTTCCTCTTTCCATCTTGTGCGGGGTTGGTATTTAATGAGCGTCCAAGGAAAAACAGAAACTTAAGCCGCCAATTTGTTTGGATATTTTGCAACGCTAGGGATGGTAAAACGCAAGTACATGGCGGGCGATAACGATAGACAGGGTATATCGGCGGTCAACCAGGGCTGATGTAGTTTGAAACTCGCCTTTTCCGTTACACCAAATAACAGCACAGTAACTCTCAAATTGTTGAGATCGCCGCCCAAATTCCGTGATTTGGTGATTATGCATGCCAGGCGCACAGAAGCGCTCAGCAAGTAGCTGCGGTTGAGTGCCGAACTTGAAATAACGGATCTTTAGAGTTGTATTTTTAAGGGTCCCAATAACCGTTTGCATACCAGGCGCACATAAGCTTTCAGCAAGCAACTGCGCCTGAGTACTCCACGTAAAATAACGGATCTTAGAGTTGTATTTGGGTCGGCTCCTGATTGGTCAATTTGTGTCAGTAACCGTTATGAGCGAGGTAGCAGCCGGTCGCTAGACACTTGCTATCCGCTTCTGTTCGCCTGGTATTGTACGCCATAGAACGATGCCATCAAATTAAATAAATCCTCTTTTCTGTTACAACATATAACAACAACAAAACAATTCCTTCTTTTTTTCATTCCCAATTTCCCAAATTCGCTGCCCAAATTCAGCGAATTGGAGATTGTGCATACCAGGCGCACATAAGCTTTCAGGAGGCAACTGCGCTGAGTACTCCACGTAAAATAACGGATCTTAGAGTTGTATTTGGGTCGGCTTCTGATTGGTCAATTTGTGTCATTAACCGTTATGAGCGAGGCAGCAGCCGTTCGCTAGACACTTGCTATCCGCTTCTGTTCGCCTGGTATTGTACGCCATAGAACGATGCCATCAAATTAAATAAATCCTCTTTTCTGTTACAACATATATCAACAACAACACAATTCCTTCTTTTTATTCCCATTTTCCCAAATTCGCTGCCCAAATTTAGCGAATTGCAGATTGTGCATACCAGGCGCACATAAGCTTTCAGCAAGCAACTGCAGCTGAGAACTGATTTTAAAATAACGGATCTTCAGAGTTGTATTTTATGGGTCGGCTTCTGATTGGTCCATTAGTGTCTGTAACCGTTATGAGCGAGGTAGCAGTCGACGCTAGGCACTTGCTATCCGCTTCTGTTCGCCTGGTATTGTGGGCGGTGAATTGAGTAATTTATCGATTTATCGATTAGGAACCACTAGGAAAACAAATTCTAGTTCCTTACAAAAACATTTATTAACAAACAAACGCTTATTGGCTAATCTCCACGCGACTGACGCACAGCTTATGGTCGTAAAAGGAACAGGTTGCCATGGTCAGGGACCCATCTTTGTCTTCTAGTCCACTGGGCGCCCAGTCGGCGCCGTAGCAGATGCTATTGTGCTCCTCGTAGGCACCCAACAGCCGCAACGCGGGCTCCTTGGCATCCAGCTGCACCACGCTGAAGTTCGTGTACATGCAGGCGGCCAGGATGAGGTCCTGGCGAACGGGATGCGGCTTCAGCCGCCAGATGCCGCCGCCCAGGTTGTGCTCGGCCAGCGTTCGCTTCATGGAGCGGGTGTCGAACAGACGCAACTGCTCGTCGTAGCTGCCGGTGAGCAGGTGGTGCTCGTGCCGCGGATGACTCAGTAGACAGGTGACACCCGCCATGTGGGCACGATTCGTCCAGGCGCGCTGCTCCGTCCGCAGGTCATGGGCCAGCAGGAGCATGTCGTCGCCGCCGCTGTACAGGAGGTGCGGCGTCCAGCGGTCAAAGGCACACGTCCAGGCCTCGAAGCCGTGAGCGGGCCAGGAGCGCTGGCGCGTTATCTCCCCCGTGGGCGAGTATTTCAGCAGATTTAGGCCGCCCTTGGAATCGGAAATGGCCAGCTGAATGGCCTGCTCCTCCTCCAGGCGCCGCCAGTCCAGGGCCAAGGCCAGTGGTTGCTCCTCCTCCTCCTCCGCCGTCAGCGTCAGACACGTGCCTTTCCGGAGTCTCCTCTCGGCAGCGTCAAACTCGTAGGTCTCCACTTCACCCACGGAGTTAACGGTGGCCAGCAGGGGGCCACTTTCGCTGCTCCAGGCTGGCAGCCACTTCATGTCCAGTATGGCCGCCGTCTCAATGCACTGCAGCCGCTCCAGCGTCGTCGTTTCGTTGACATCTCCGAAATGATACAAGTAAACACGGCCCTTGCGGGGACGCTGCTCCGGCTGTCCCTCAGCAGTTTCTCCAGGCGGAGCCTGGACCAGCTGGTACGTGCCGCAGGCAAAGTGGCCGGACTCGAGGCCATCCTGATGCAGCCACTCAACGGAATCCGCCGAGTATTCCGTATCCTCGCTGTGCAGCGTTGTAAACAGCGCCATGCCTGCTACCGATAACAGTCTGTTATGAAGAGAGGCGATAATCGATGACATGACCAGGGCTGGCCATTGGCCTATCGGTTTTTATCTCATTAGATTTATTTGTTATTTTCGTTTCTTTTTTTGTTTTGCTAATTTAAAAAATTAATAGTTAATACATACAACTACTTAGTGCTCTGTTTACGCGCTACATATTCTGGATTAGGTTTAGTTGATCTCGTCACCCGCTCTCGTCTCTAGTTTAGCTGCATGGCCTTCGATCTTGTTCCATCCTTCCTCGATTTGTGTGGGGTTTGCTCTCTCCGTTTCCGTTTCCGTCTCCTTTGGGGGGGCGTCACAGTGTCCGGGGGTGATGGGTGATGGATGGACCTCCTCCTACACAGCAACTATTGCACCTGACTCTTTCATACACATATCCACGTCTGCTCTCGCTTTATACAATCTCCAACGACGACGACGACGACGACGATGACAACGTCGACTTACATTTAAAACAAGTTAAAAAAAACCTTCTTAATCAATAACTATAGACAATTCTCATTCTCCAACTCTTGTGCAATATCCTCCATCACCCCACTCCAGGCCACCGCCTAGCGGCGACTGTGACGCCGCCGGGTTCCTCATTTGGTCTTCATAACGATGATCGGCTCGAGTATTTTCAGCATGTCGTTGTTCTCGGGCGCCCCGGTTCCATTACCCCCGCCAGAGCCAGCTGCTCCGCCGCCGCCGGCCACAGCTGTCGAGGTCGTGGTCACTGCCACAGCTCCTCCTGCTGCTCCGGCATAGTCCTTGACCACCTGCAGCTTGCTGAATCCCGGATGGGGCTGCTGCTGCTGCTGCTGCTGATGCTGGGTGGTGATGGTCACCAGGCGGTGCTGCTGCTGGTTCAGCACAATCGCCTCGTGGTGCGAATGCTGCTGCTGGGCCAACTGCTGCAGCTCGTGCTGCTGCAGCTGCAGCGAGGGCAGCTCGTTGGAGCCATCGCCATCCAGCTGGGAGTCCGACTTGACCACGGTCACAAAGCCACCGCCGTCGCTGCCCGTGGCCGTTACCGGTTCGCTCTCGTACAACTGCTCCGTGCTGGTGTCCTCCTCCTCGTCTTCCTCCTCCTCCTCGGTTTTGGCCCGGAATTCGGCGCTGGTGGCACTGCTGCTTCGCGGCGTGTGGCTGCGCATGCGACGCATTCGCGCATATTCCGCCTGCTTGGAGAGCCGCTCCTTGCGCTCCTCCGTGTTCTCGGTGGCCCGGATCTGGGCCCGCTTCAGGCGCGCCCGCTCGCTTAGCTTTTGGAGGCGGGTGGCCCGCTGCTCGGGCGTTTCATTGGCCCGCACCGCTCGCTGATGGGCGGCCATCTTGTCCAGCCGCAGGCGCTTCTCCTCCTCCGTCTCGTACTTGTTCGCCCCACTGCGTCGCGGCGTCACTGGCGTCCGGCTGTCGCCATCGGCCGTGGAATGTACATGTATCTGGGCCAGATCCGGCTGCTGCGGTGGCTGGGAGAGGGGCCTGCCCCTTCGCGGGGTGCTGGTGGCCAGCTGCGGCACGGCCAGCATCTGATTGAGCTCCTGCTCCAGCAGACTGTTCACCTTCAGCTGCTCCTCGTGGGCCAGCGGATGCTTTCGCGGCCTGCCCCTGCCCGCCGTGGTGGTCACAATGTGTTGCGTTTGCTGCTGCTGCTGCTGCTGCTGTTGCTGCTGCTGTTCCTGCTGCTGCTGTCCCAATCCGGTCACAGTGAGTGTGGGATTCGTGGTCGTCGCCAGGATGTTGTACTGCCCGGTGGGACTGTTGCCCCCGCTGGCATTGGCAAAGTGAACCGGCGTAAAGGGTGGCGGCACAGCGTTCGGCCCAATGCCTATCTGGAAGCCATTGTGGTACATCGGATAGTAGGTGGTACCGCCCGCTCCCGTTGCCGTTCCAGTGGTCACCACACCCGCCGTCGTGGCCGTAGTGCTGCTGGCCGTGTTGCCCGCCGGGAAGGTGGCCAGGTAGGGGAACTGGTTGTACAGCGGGGTCGTCGTTTGGCCGGCCTTCAGCAGCTTCTGGTCGCCGGTGGTCACGATCACCTTGGTCTCGCTGTGGCCCAGACTAACAGACCCGCTGTTATCATTGCCGCTCGCCGATCCCGGAGCATCGTTGTCCGACTGCAAGAAGGGTAGGGAGAGAGAGAGAGAGAGAGAGAGGGGAGAAAGCCAATGGGTGAGTAGGTTCTGGTTATGGTTCTGGGTATTGTTTCTCAGGAAATTATAGGACACAGAAATCTCAGGATTAACTTTGGAGTAGTTCTAGTTTCTCATTTAACCTTTTTTTCAGAGTTTAACTCTTTAAATTAGTTGGTAGAGCCATATTTAGTTTTAGTTTCGCTAAATTTCGCTTATTTACTTGAAGCAGAGCTGCCCACAACGATCACTTACGGACCCGAACACTTTCCTCGCTTCGTTCTCGCTTAAAAGTTGCAATTTTCGAATAATATTGAGATTTCTGTGGCGAATATTTCAAATTTCGTTTGATTTCCTTTTTATTTCGAAAAGAAAAGAGATAGCGGACACACACACACACCTTACATGATTTTATTTTTGGTTTTTGAGGCGAATAAAAAAACATTTTCGTTTGTTTCATGTCTCTTTCTTTTTTTTTGGTAAAAGTTTCCTTGATTTGTTGTCAATTTTTGATTGATTTTACATGGCTACATTTATCTACAGACTAGAATCTAGGGGGTTAAGTTATTATTATTTCCCGCCTTCATTTGGTGTGTTAGCAACAAAAGGGAAAATCAAAAGTGTGACAATGATACGACTCATTCTTGGGTGGGAAGAAGAGTGGGCAGGAATGGAGACTCCCGCCCAGTTAAGGAACATAACGAAATGGAGAAGGATGAGCGGCTCTTCCTTCGCTTCCTCCCTTGGAAAAGAGCACTTAAAGTCATTTACTTAGTTTCAATTATCAATCAGCAGTTGATATCGCCAACTGCAAGGAATAATATTTGAATATTTTGCGTTCTTTTGAGAGGTTTGTTCGAAAATTGCATAGTTTACCAGAGAGCTTGGTTTTGGCTTCACGAATGTTTCCATTCGATTTCCAGCAAATGTGCTACTTTTCATTGCCCTTCTCGCCCACTCTCTGCAACTGGAGAATCAGAGAAGAATCATGTATCAGGGGATTAGAGTTGGCTCTTAATTGGAAAAGGTTCGGCTTTGAAAGGGATTCTTATCGGAGCACTATCGATACTATCGATGTTTTTACCTTTTTTGAAAACCATCGATTGTTTTTCGCACTATCGATGTTTTGGGTATTCAGACGTTGCCATTTTTTAATTAATTAATTAATTTTGCTACAAAAATATATAGAATTGACCGATTAGACTCAATTTAAAGCCTTAGAAATATTTAAAAAAGCCCAAATGATCGTGACGATTCTCTCTCAAATATTGTTAATATTTGGTTATAGTTCTGTTTTAGATAAAGGATTTATTTAATATTGCAGATCATGATTGGAAATAATACCCTTAAAGACGGAATCGTTTTAAGCAAGAAAATGACATCACTCAATCGGCTTCAACCGATAATATAATTTTTATAAGCAGAAATTGTATGACTTAGGAAACATCGATAGTATCGATGTTTCACTGGTAAAACATCGAAAAAATCGATAGTGCAAAACATCGATTTTTTGCCAGCTCTATTTAGATTTGAAAAAGGATTCTCCATGCACTGGGAAAAGTTATATTAAGGATATTGATATAGATCAGGTTGGGGCATCGAATGGTAAGCTCGGAGCCCAGCCAGAGTATAGGGAAATATGAGAATATGATACAAGTTTCATGTTTTTCTTGGGTAAGCCTGAACAGGATTTCTTAGCGCGTTTTCCTTTGAAAAACTAGCAACAATTACCTATTCTGTGAGCTCTAGTGCTATTCTAGGTGCCCATCTATGACTATTTAGTTTTGAAAACGAAATGTAAAGCAATGTTGTTATAGTTCCATGGTGTGTGTGTGTGTTGTGTTAGCCAGGAGCTCCAAACAAGCACTCAATAGGAGCAGGAGTCTGTATGTAGGCCCTCGCATCCTAGCCTACTTAAACTCTCCTACTACTAATCCCCGCTAGCTACGGCTGCATACGCACCTGAAGTTCCTGCTTCTTGGCGGCATATTTGTGCGGATAGAGCTCCAGCTGACCGCCGGCCCCGGTGGTGGCAATGCTAAAGTGCGGCACATGGGCCTGCAGCAGCTTGGTGGTAGTGGTGCCGCCCTTGCCGCCGCCATCATCGCCATAGATTTGCTGCACAAAGATGCTGCCGGGCTCGGTGCCCTCGAGGAGGGCGGCGGTCACCTGTTGCTGCTGGCCGGCGGCGGCGATGGTGTATCGCTGCTGCTGCAACTGCTGCTGGGCCAGCTGGTTCTGCTGCTGCTGCTGCGGCTCCTGCTTCAGCTGCATGGGGGGGCCGCGCAGCGAACCGGGTGTAAGGAACATGCCCTGGCCCATGTACTCCACGCCGGCCAGGGCCTGATGCTGCTGGTAGGCGGCCGCAGTGACCAGATGCTGCTGCTGCTGCTGCTGGTCCTCGGCCGTGGGCTGGGGCGTGCCAGCTCCTCCTCCTCCTCCTCCGTTGTCCGACGTCGACGCCTGGTTTAGATTGATAGTGTGTTCGTTAGTACAATTGGCTGCCGCCGCTGCGGCTGCCGCTGCTGCAACAGCGAGCACCTGCTGCTGCTGTTGTTGCTGCTGCTGCTGCTGTTGCTGCTGCTGCTGTTGTTGGTGTTGGTGGTGGTGGTGCTGGTGCAGCTCCGATGACGAGGAGGAGGACGACGTCGGCGTTGTGACCAGCACCGACGACGAACCGCCGCCACCGCCGCCGCCACTGTGAACCACATGCTTCAGTACCTTCTTCTTTTCTCTGACCTTTTTGGCGTAGTCGTTCAGCTTTCTCAGTCTTTCCTTCCGCTCCTCCGGCGACTCATTGGCGATCCTCTGGCGCGCCCTCGCCGCCATCTCGGCGAGGCGCAGCTTTCGTTGATCGGTCGTCTCGCTGGCCCGATACATGCGCATCCTTTCCGCGAGCTTGGCCAGCCGCTTGGCCCGCTGATCGGGCGACTCCATGGCCCGGCGCAGGCGCTGCCTGGCCGCATTCCGCACCAGCCGCATGGCCCGCTCGATCTCTGACTCGTTCTGGCGCCGCTGCCTATTGGCCTCGGCGTTACGCAGCAGACGCTTTCGGTACTCCTCCTCGCTTTCGCGCTGTCGCCGCTCGCGCATCCTCTCAGCATTTCTGGCCAAGCGGCGCTGGCGTGCCTCGGGGCTCTCGTTCCAGCGCTGCTGGTGTGTGGTGGAGGCGCCGGTAATGGAAGCAGAGCTGGCACTAACGCTGCTCGGTGGTCCCAACGGTGTGGCCGGTGTCGTCTGTTGCACCTGCACCTGCTGCTGCTGCTGTTGCTGCTGTTGCTTTAGAGGCAGGGGTGCCTGGGCGTGGGTGGTGTAGCCGGCGGGAAGGGTGAGCTGCAGCTGCTGGTGCTGGAAGTGCAGCTGATCCTGCTGCTGCTGCTGCTGTTGCTGGAGATGATGCTGCTGCTGTTGCTGGAACTGCTGCTGCTGTTGCTGTTGCTGATGGTGCTGCACGTGCTGCTGCTGTTGCTGGAGCTGCAACTGTTGCTGCTGATGCGTGGAGAGGGGTACCAACAGCGCTGAGGGATGCTCGATGAGGAGGCGTGTATTGGGTCCATTGATGGCCAGCACATGGGTCGCGTACTGCTGCTGCTGCTGCTGCTGCTGTTGGTGGTGGTCAAGTGTGGGCTCTATTTTTATCCCATTGGGATCTGGTTCCATTATTCGTCAAAGCCTGAACAACAATCGAAATTGTCGTCTGCGGGTTCAGGTCAACAGGGTTCTGGTTCTGGCTCTGGCTCTGGCTCTTGCTCGTTTTCTCTTGCTGTTGATCGCCTCAATCGCTTCGATGGCATCTAATGGCCGAAACGGATCTGCCCGCTCTCCGCTCCGCGCTCCTCCTTCGCTCTTTCTGCTTGCTCTGTGTTTGTTTTGTTTTGCGACCGTTTCCGAATCGGCGGCGGCCGTAGTTATATAAAGAAATATGTGTGTGCTGGCTGGCTGCGCCGCGCTCTCTCTCCCGCTGCGCCGTCTCTCTCCCAGTTCGCTCGCTCGCTTGCTCGCTCGCTGGGTCCTCTCTAGCTTTCTCGCTCTCGCCCCCTTCTGGGCTGATCGCTTGTGCTTTTGCTTCCTCCTTGTTTTGTCTCTTCCTTTCCTCCAGTTCCTTTTCCTGCTCCCCCGCACTCTGCACACGCTCTTCTTCTTGTTCGATAGTAAGTGACAATTGGCGCCGCTGCTGCTGCGCTGCCAGTGCTTCCAATCGATTTTTCACATGATTATATACACACACACACACCTGCACACCAACACATATACGCGCGAAGCTTACGTGTGTGCGAGTTTTTTTCCGCTCCTATTTTGCCTTTCGAGCAGAGATCTTTTTGTTTTTTCGCCAAAATTTGCATTTAGTTATGGCCCCCAATCATTTGGTGGCGTTGCTCCAAGCCTTGCTCCTGACAATGATGACACGCCGATCGGGGTGCGCAAGAAGAAGAAGAAGAGCTTTGGCTGCCGGGATTTGGGCTGTCGGCATCGCCTCACATATGCATCCTCACATCATCGGCCAGGCGAGTTGTCGTCGCGCTTGTTTTGGTTTCCAGCGCCATCAAATTAGACTTTTACTCCCACACTGGCTGTTATGTTTCTCCAACGAGTTAGGGGGGTAAAAACGCGCTAAATTTCCGGCAATAGCGCGCAGCCAAATATTGCGCCGTCAACAAACACACATTAAAAAATAACCACAAAGTGTGTATGTATATATTGCTGCGTCTGCTTCTTAGTGTTGCCAACTTGGCTATTTTCTGGCCAGATCTGGCTATTTTCATTCATCCATAACTGGAAGCCACCTAATTTAGCAGAAGCCTGTTATTTTTTGCTATTTCACTATAAAATGTGCTTGAAAATCACAGGATATTTTTTGGTGGCTCATATATGGTTAACAGAAATTTAAAAGCAGACTAGGAAAATGTCCCTATTTATTTACTAACGACAATGAAGGGGTTAACAGAGTAGAAAATCTTATTTGCTATTTTGTAGCTGTGTTAAATTATTAAGTTCTATTTTGGAAATGAGAATTGAAAAAAATCATAAGTAACAATTACATATACACATTTCATCAAACTGAAACATTCTGTTTCGATTATGACGTTCCAAATAAGTACAGTAGAAGAGTTCAACATATTTTAGACTTTAGTAAATAGAAAAATATCACATCATTTAAAACTACTTCATATGTATCTGTTCTCTGATCGATCTAAGTTCTAGGTTTAAAGTGTAACGCCTTTATGACCTTGATATATATTAAGAAATCTAGCTATTTTTGTTAGCCTGCTCGCTACCGATTGTTGGCAACACTGGGGGCGAACAGTGTGCCCGCTTGGTTTTCGGTTTAAAAGAGCTGATTTTCTCCTCCATGGCAACTGGTCACACCAAGCGAACAAGACGTTATAGAACTACGTAACTGAACGATCCTAGCTATTGCCAACTTAGCTATTTGTCAGCTGTTTTAAACAATTTCCTTAAATTATAATTAAATATTTGCAATGCATTAAATCAGAAAACGTGTAAGAATTCGGTTGTTTTGAGCAAAGTTTCCCATCTGTCTTATCAAAGTTATACACCTTTGTATAACAGTTTATAACAGGCTTTGGGTCACTTTACCCAATTTTTCCACCATATATCGACTCTTTGAGATTTTTTAGGAGGAAAGCTAAATTTTTATCTGGCAACACTGGTCTCTTGGAAATCATATGACTTTCAATCGATACAGAAAGAAAAAAAGGTTGAATTTTCACATCGTCGTTTCGCTTCGAACTCCACGCCTTTTGCCACACAATTCGCGCAACTCGACGAGCGAGTGCAGCCAAAAAGCGAGAAGTAACCGTAGCAGAAAGCAGGCACTTCGTCACCCGTCTTTTTTTTTCCACCCACTCTCTCTGCGTCTGTGTGTGTGTGCGTGTGTCACAGAACAAATAGCAAGATGAACGGCTCGGGATTCATGTTCAACATTGATAATGGCTATCTGGAGGGTCTGTGCCGCGGCTTCAAGTGCGGCATCCTGAAGCAGGCAGATTACCTGAATCTGGTGCAGTGCGAGACCTTGGAGGGTGAGTATCTATCCCAGTTTGCCGGAGGGGAGGCCGCCACCGCCACCACTCTGTTGTACTCCACCACCTTATTTTCTCACACGCACACGCCCGCACGGTCACATGACCAGATAACAGAGGCGTGCGTGTGTATGCACTGCTGTTATGCCTGCGTGTGTGTGTGTCGGTGTGTGTTTGTGTGTGTAAGCTTGTCTTGTGATTTGTTGACGTTTTTTCGCAGTTTTTTAACTGAAAAAATTGTCTATATTGGCAATACTGCTAAGTGTAGGATTGAAAAATAAATATTGTCTATATGGTCTAACTATTTTTCACTTGAATTAGTTTTTGAGTGTGAGAAATCTAAATTTATTGGGTTTTTTGAGTTAGGAACCCTTTTTAGGGTCTAATTTTTGGTTGGTTCTTGGATATTCCAACCAGATTTAAATTATTTTTGGGTTTCCATTTAACTTTTTTGGTCGAAATTAATTAATTTAATATTAATATTCATATGAAGTTCTTTTAGGAACCCTTTTTCCACTAATTAAGGTTTCTGTTCTAGTTTCTCCTTGGAATTCTCTAGATTTCTAATACCTAAGGCACTTTAAAAATGTTGCAAAGATGCTATCCCCATTGAAATCCCATAAACTTCTAAAATACAACTAAAATTCTAGAGTTTACCCACTCAAACTAATTATTATTAGCATTAAAAGATAACATATACTCCCCCAAATAAAACCTCGTAGCAATAAAAGTAAATTTGCATTAATAAACCCACATTCTTGCAGATCTGAAGCTGCATCTGCAGGGCACGGACTATGGCAGCTTCCTGGCCAACGAACCGTCGCCGCTGTCCGTCTCCGTTATCGACGACAAGCTGCGCGAGAAGCTGGTGATCGAGTTCCAGCACATGCGCAACCATGCCGTCGAGCCGCTGTCCAACTTCCTGGACTTCATCACGTACGGCTATATGATCGATAACATCATCCTGCTGATCACGGGCACGCTGCATCAGCGTCCCATTTCGGAGCTGATCCCCAAGTGCCACCCACTGGGCAGCTTCGAGCAGATGGAGGCCATTCACGTGGCCTCAACGCCCGCGGAGCTGTACAACGCTGTGCTGGTGGACACACCGCTGGCCCCCTTCTTCGTGGACTGCATTTCCGAGCAGGATCTGGACGAGATGAACATCGAGATCATTCGTAACACGCTCTACAAGGCGTATCTGGAGGCGTTCTACAACTTTTGCAAGAACATGGGTGGCGCCACCGCCGACGTTATGTGCGAGATCTTGGCGGTGAGTTTGGATTCGGTCTCCCTCTTATTTCCTTATTAAAATGTGACTCTTTCTTTCCCAGTTCGAGGCCGATCGTCGTGCTATTATCATCACCATCAACTCCTTCGGCACCGAGCTGTCCAAGGACGACCGTGCCAAGCTGTATCCCAACTGCGGCAAGATGTACCCCGATGGCCTGGCCGCCCTGGCCCGTGCTGATGACTACGAGCAGGTGAAGACCGTGGCCGAGTATTATGCGGAGTATGCCGCTCTCTTTGATGGCTCTGGCAACAATCCTGGGGACAAGACGCTGGAGGACAAGTTCTTCGAGCACGAGGTCAAGCTCAATGTGTACGCCTTCTTGCAGCAGTTCCACTTTGGCGTCTTCTATGCGTACCTCAAGCTCAAGGAGCAGGAGTGCCGCAACATCGTCTGGATCGCCGAGTGCGTGGCCCAGAAGCATCGCGCCAAAATCGACAACTACATACCCATCTTCTAAGTGCGGCTGCAGCATAATATTATACGTGTTTTTTTCTCCTGCCTTTTGGGGTTCCCTATTTTTTTTTTCGTTCGTCCCCACCCTTGTTATGCAATTGTTTAATGTATATTATATTATGATACTGTGTCTGTAATGTATGTAGTTTTGTTACGAGTATTATTCAAGCGTCAGAGACCCCGTCAGATTCCTCCGATTCCTCCAAGTCCTCCTCCCCCGATTGGCCTCTATATATATATATATGTATTCGGGAGACATCTAGCGTGTCCCTTCAGGGCTTCGTGTTTGTGTACATATGTATAATTATCGAAAGGAACGAAAGCAGTTCAAATTGAATGTAGAGAAAAGGAAAGCATCAGCACCATATGTTAACTACTATATAGAAAATGCATACAAACAAAAAAAACAAACTACATATGTGAATGATAAATCAATTATTAAAACATGTTTTCAAACATTCCCTTAAACAATGCTCCCGTCTAATCACTTATTTGCGTTGCCCTACTCCTAGAGCTGGAAAAAATCGATTCTCAGTATATCGGTTTTTTCGATCTTTTAGAAAAACATCGATTATATCCATTAAATCGAAAAAAAAAAATTTTTTTCTTTTAATTTTCTAAAAATCAAATCATGGAGATCATGGAGATATACTAATACATATAAAGAGCAAACCAAAAATACATTTCTTTAATATAATTAAGGAAAAGTTATAAGTTTTTAAAATATAAATAACGAAAGAATTCGTTTTTATAACATAAAAAACGAATATAAATTAAAAATATGATCCAAAAGATGAAAGGTTCACAATACATCGATTCTGCCAAAATAGAATCGATGTTGGATCGATAAAAAAGAATCGATAGTATCGATATTGCAATCGATGTTTTCCCAGCTCTAGCTTGTAACTGGTAGCCTAGCCCTTGAGGATGCTTATCCAAAAACTCTTAAAAGTCCCAAAATAACCTTGCTATTCCATAGTAAAGACAGCCATCGCCTTTGATCGAACTTAAACTTTCTTGTAAATTTGCTTTGCATAATTTAATTTCTCATTAAAATATGCTGTCTTTGGTGAATCGGAGGTACGTCTTGGATGCGTTGGATGCTTCATTAGCCAAAGTCTGAAATGTCAATCGATTGGACAAATAATCACGAGTCGTCGTCGTTATAGGGTTATATAAATATTGAATAAGGTGTCGAAACGGGTTTTTGGGCATCGAACGACTTAGAGTTTGTTAACGTAGAAAGCTTATCCCTATTACAGCCACGCACAGCCTTTTTTTAGATGAACTAATCTGCCATCTCTGCGGAGTAGAAAACTGGTGAACATCTGGATTTACTATTCTTGAGAAAAGCTGTGCGTATGGAAACTATTTTATATCAAAATATAATATAGCTATGGATTGTACTTCAATCTCCATCTTTCCTTAGGCCCTTCTCTTAGTCACCTTCTTCTGAGTGACTCCTGAAGTTGACAGATTTATAATAGCTTCAGGGTTTCCATTAAATATAAAGAAATGAATGATTTAAAGGGCGGATCACGTAGTCTTAAGCTGACACAGGTGTGTCCACTATGGTGGGATATGCCCCTATCCCCATTAAGATCTTCTTTGTCGTCTGCTGGCCAAGTTCCTTGGCCTACCTTCAAGGTTTCCATACTTTTCAGGGTGGGGCCACTGTGCCATTCGTCATCGTGCTGATCTGATGCCTAGACAAAGAAGCCCCTGAGGAGTAAACCACCTGGGAACGAGGAACAGGAAGAGTTAGTCACTGAAAGCACTCGAAAAAATCAATTTAAACAATACTTCCTATTGGATGTTTAATAAGGAAATGAGGCAATGATATTAAGTGATTGAAAAAGTGCATACAAACTTTGAAATAATTTTATTATTAAATAAACTGTAGTAAAAGGGATTTATTTATTAGCTTTGAGATTTTTAAAGCTCAAAACTAGAATAAAAGGGATTTATTTTCTAGCTTTTAGATTTTTAAAGCTCAAAGCCAGAAAATAAATCCCTTTTACTCTAGTTAATTTAATAATTAAATTATTTCTAAGTGGTTATGCCATTGTTCAATCACTTAATTTTTATTTAAAAATAAATATACTTATATTCGATTAATAAGGAAAGTTGTAAAAATATTAAAGTGGTTGAAAAATAACTTAATTTTTGAAATTAAAGAGTAAAGGGATTTATTTTCTAGCTGTGAGCTTTAAAAACCCTCAATTTTTATTTAAAAAATATATATTTACATTTGATTAATAGGAAAAGTTGCAATGATATTTAAATGTTTGAAAAATGACATAAACACTTTAAAAATTTAATTATAAAATACTCTGGAACAAAAGTGATATGTTTTCTTGCTTTCAGCTTTAAAAATACTCAACTTTTATTTAAAAAATATATAATTATATTGAATGTTTAGTTTAGAATTTATTTTGTGATATTCAGACACTTTTTCCCAAAAAAATAAATTATTTTCGATCATATTCAGTAGACTTAACAGCTTAAAAAGGGTTTATTTAACATATTATCTTCAACACTCATTAAATTAATGGCTTTTATTAGTTATAGTCATTGAAAACCTTCACTTTAACTTCAATTAGAAGTGATTTACCCCACCTTTTCTCCCTGTGTGCAACAACTGCCAGCGACGTGGGTTAATTGCAGTGCAGTGTGTGTGTGCTACGTGCCCATAGATCCGCCGCATAACCGTTAGTTAGGCTTTGGATTTTGGCCTAGTGCGTGGCTCGTAGATCGTTCGATCGCCGGCTCAGGTGGGTCAGGTGGAGCAGCGAACCTCGAGAGAGCAGCATGCGGAAGGCCGGCTCCCAACACGTTCGATGCGAAGCGATGCGAGGCGAGGCGAAAAGAAAGCTGGCCCGGTCGCAGTTGGAGCTCGATCAGCTGGTGGCCCCGAACCCGGGGAATCGCCCATAACTCGGCCTGGTGCCACCAACTCCGCGCAGTCGAGTTCCGCGTCTCCGAGCGTTGAGTTCAGGTCTTTAAAAGGCACCCAGCCCAGCCGCTTTCATCTCTAATCTTTTAGATTCAAAAAGCGCGCGCCAATATCATATATATATTTGTATCTTTTTTTTTAACCAACTCGGAGTGCTGGCTTCCGTACCATACATACCCGGGCATTGAGTTTTTTTTTTGGTGTTTCAAGTGCTATCAACCAGAAGAAGTGTGTGCCCAGGATAACATAAAACCAGGAGGATTACCCAGCTCATAGGTAAAGATTTAGTGTAAATCAGAGGCTGGCCCACTGGCTGGCAGGTGAAATGCGGTCGACAGTTGCAGAATATACACAGAGAGCGCACTTAACGGGGCCAATAATGATGATGACTGACCAGGAAAAGCCAAAACCAAAACCAAAGCCAGGCAGAGGCAATTGCACGTAAAAGTCGCCGTGAAATTGTGTCAACCAGTTTGGCTCCGACTTCGACTTTGACTTCGACTCTGTCTTCGTCGGATTCCGATTCGGTTTCGGTTGTGGCCAAGGTGCGGCGGCGCTCCTAACTCTTCGGATCTCCATCTACGTAGCTGGCCATCCGCTTCTGTTTTCGTTTCGTTCGCGTTCTTCTTTTCCTTGTCATTAATTTATTTGAATTTGGCAAAACAAAAGAAACGCGCGCTCGTCGAGAGCGTTCTTCGTTTTACTTTCTACAACTTGCCGCATTCTTCGCTGTCTCGGCTCCCGGGTGCTGGTGCTGGAAAGTGGAACTGTCTGTCCGATTGTGGCCCCAGCTGGTTAATGGTTGATGACTGATGGTTAATGGTGGCTCTGGTGGAGATCTCTTAACCAGCTGTGCCTGCTAATTGATCGATCAATTAAAGATGACTCTAAAAAATGCTTAAAATAGGAAATAAATACTAACGAAAGTCTTTTTAAAATGTCGTTAGTTTACACCAGTGATCGCCACTGTCCTATCCCGTGGGATAGGATTTTTCTCAGAGAACAGAAGAAGAGTACGCACAAAAGAGAACAGAAGAATCAGTATGCACAAAAGAGAACAGAAGAATCAGTGCAGACAGTGTGTGGCTAGATTTAGCTCTTTTTAGCGTTAAATAGCTAATGTTTAGGTTATAGCTATTTTTTTTGCCATATTACAGAATATTTTATCTATTCTTTTTCTCATATCTAGCCATAGAGTATTAAGTTTTCACTCATGCAAATGCAATGTGGATTCTTTTAACTGGAAAGTATTTCGTTTAACCTTAATACTTTCTATACTTTGGCTACAGTTATAGTTTTCGCTCTATAAAATCTATTTTCAATGAGAGGATCGAAAAGAACCCAACTTATATTAATATATCCCAATAATAGTGGTATTAACTTTATCTTTTAAGCCACTTAGCTTAACAATAGTTGCGGCAAAAAAAGGTCACCAGCTTCTAGCTATCTAAAATTAGTCACTGGGGAAATCCAAGGCTTTTCCAGCCCAAAACGGGCTAATTTTCTGGTCCATCGGTTCAGCCTTGACCGGAAATGCTGGCCCCTTTTCGGCCGCTTTAACCCTCTGTTGCCCCAGCACCACATGCTGCCCACGCGGATGGCAAACAAATAAAAAATTTCACCGTTGGCTGCATTAAAGAACTTAACCTTAATTTTGGCATAGGTCTCTCTCCCTCTCTCTCTCTTGTTATGGTAACTTTGATTTTTTCCACCTCTTCCTCTGTTCCTCTGCTTCTGCCTCTTCTTCTCTCTTCTGCCTTTCTGGAGGAGATTTCACCCACACACACGCCGAAGAAAGTGTTAAGCACACACACACACACAGCAAATCAAGCTGAAAACTGAAAACAACAAAATCTCCACAGCAGAGAAAAAAGGCCGAATAAAAATTATGCAAATTTCCGTTGGGTTATGCATGTGTGTTATATAAACCAAAGCCAGCTGAAAGGATGTAAAAGTCTGACAAACTGCTTAGCATAATCGAGCCGCGATGGGTTTCGTAATCAAAAAAAGCCCGTGAATCGTCGCTTAGAAGAAAAATAGAGGCATTAATGACGGGCGAGCGATGGGCGATTCGAAATCGAAAGAAATCTTTACGGATTTTTCGCAGACACTCTCGGACACTTTCGCTGCCCTACCGAATAATTAACAGTTCGATTTCGGTTTCGATTTCGATATGAGCAGACCTCCTCCTCCCGCCCTCTCCCCCGCCCATAAGCAGATTCGGTTATGATAATTTCCGATTAAAGCAGAAAAAAAAAAACAACAACTAAGGCCAAACAACGCTCTCTGCCTCACTTTCTATTTTCCTATGCGTTTAATAATTAATTAATGCTAATAACTTTTCACAACCGTTATAATTTATTGACAAAATTCGAAAATGCGCTCGAAAAACAAATGGAGTGCGGAGTGCGAGGGAGAGCACGCCACACGTGGGGGCAGTCATGCCATCCCGCTCCAAGCCCGCAGACATGCAAATGAAGGCGCCCAAAACTGGACTTTTTGTAAGGGGTTACGGTTACGTATCGGAATTTCGAATTTGGAATTAGGAATTTGGAAGCTTTAGCCCCCATTAGGGGGGCCCGGCTAAGGGCCGGAGAAATTATTGGGAAAATGAATGCATGTGCGTTGTGCAGAGAGCCAGTTTCCAAGGGCCGCAATCTTTCCGAGCGGCGCAACGGTAAACTCGGCCCACATTCTGTGCCAAAGTTACAGTGGCAACTCTGTAAAGAAGATTGTTCAAGGTGATAGAAGAAGATTTAGTACTTGAACTTGATACAGTGAACCATACCATGTAACCATGAACCATGTCATAGATGATTAGTATTGTTTTTGTATTTGGTGTTCTTAGTAAAAAATTTATTTAAAAATATATTTTTGGTAGTTTTTTTCAATCGATCTCTAGAGCTTTTTTTATTAGAGATGACATAAAGTCGATTTTTATCGATTTATAATCGATGTTTGCAAATAAAGACAACGGAGACTTCGACTCATTACTAGATATATTTAAAAAATAAATCGATTTTTAGAGCTTTATTTTTAGAGATGACACAGAATAGTTTTTATCGATTTAAAAATCGATGTTTACAAATAAAGACAATGGAGATTTTGACTCATTAAATCCATTATTATTATTATGATAATTAAATCGATAATACATCGATTTTTAAAGCTTTCTTCTTAGAGATGACACAGAATAGTTTTTCTTATCGATTTTAAATCGATGTTTACTTATAGAACTTCCCGCTCTATTTCTTATTTAATTTTCTTTCAATTAATACTATCCATTAGACCTAACTCCAAAGTATTCCCTATAATAAACCCCATTCAAAGTGTTATTTAAAACCGATATACTCCTGTCTAAACCCAATCCCCTGTTGGCCCTACCGAATTCCAACTGTGCGCTGCCTTTGGAGGAGCTCTTCCATTATTTTTGCTTGGCTTACGGTTATGGCCTGCCTGTATGGGCCATGTTACTGGCTATTCCGACAGCTTCTAGAGAGTAACTGGCAACTGGCTAACTGGCAACTGGCCACCGCCTCTGGCATTGTTATGAGCATTCATTCTTGACTCGGTCTTGGACTTGCCTTTGGCTCTGGCTTCCACATCGGCCATATTTAGCCGCTTGCATACTTTCTTTCCCCAAATAGCCGCAGCTATCACCAACTGGGTCACATGCGGCCCAGTCCCAGTCCAGCCAAGCGGAAGGTCATCAATGGCCACAGCCTGTCCAGCTAGATTCGAGGATGGGAATGGGTTTGGGATGGAGGCGGTGCCCAGAAAAATGAAAGTGGAACAGGTTCAGAGAGTCGGTCGAGATATCTGTTTCTGTGTTTCTGTTTATTATTATTTACGAATGGAAATGATGTAAGGAAATGTGTGGCATTAGCAGAGCAAGAGCCAGGAGATAATAGTCGTAATAAGCCAGTTATGGAAGTTGCTTTATTACCAACACACACACACAAGGCACACACAAGACCACCGACGGTGGTTGTGCCACAGATAATCGGTTGAGGAAGGCAAGGGAAACCATTCAAGATTCTGTAAGAAAATGTTATGAATGAGGGTTGGCTTTAAGGTAACTAATAATGCCACGGAAATCTAGGTAAACATCTTTCAAGATTTTATAGATTATTTAATTCTTTTCTAAAAATTCCCTCAAATTATTGGAAATTTAAGCATTTCATTTTATGAATGAAGGAGGGAGACTTTCTATATATTTATTTCTGTTTTAAAAATCACCTTAACAATTATTTAAACATTCAATTTTATGAATAAAGGACGGAGACTTTCTATATATTTATTTCTGTTTTAAAAATCACCTAAACAATTATTTAAACATTCAATTTTATGAATGAAGGAGGCAGACTCTCTCTATATTTATTTCTGTTCTAAAACATTATTTAGAAATTTAATTTTATGAATAAAGAAGGGAGACTCTCTCTATATATATTTCTTTTCTAAAAATCACCTGAAATTCTTTAAAATTTAAGCATTTAATTTTATATTTATTTATGTTCTAAGGAAACCCTTGAAATTATATAAAATTTAAGCATTCAATTTTATGAATGAGGAAATGGAGACTCTATCTAGATTTATTTTTGTTTTTAAAATTCCATGATATACCTTAAAAATTAAGCATTTAATATTATGAACGAAGAAGGCAGACTCTTTATATATTTATATCGGTTCTAAAAATCCCCTGAAATTATTGGAAGTTTAAGTATTTAGTTTAAGCATTTAATGAGTGAAGGAGGCAGACACTCTTTATATTTATTTCTGTTCTAAAAATCACCTGAAGTTATTGGAAATTTAAGCATATACTTTTATGAATGAAGGAGGCAGACTCTCTCTATATTTATTTCTGTTCCAAAAATCACCTGAAATTATTTAATATTAAAGCCTTTAATTTTATGAATGAAGAAGGCAGACTCTCTCTATATTTATTTGTATTTATTTGCCTTTAAATAGTTCTGCCTGGCCTGGGTTTCTCCTCCGCCTGCTGAGCTCCAGTTAAGAGCCGCTAATTGATTCGGACAGCTCTTGGGCCGCTCTGGGCACTCGGCACTCGGCACTCGAGGTAAAATGAGTCAATAGCTGAAAATTTCACTTTGCCAGCAGCAGCCAGTAGCGGTGACTCCCCGTTCCCTCTTGGATTTGGTTTGAGTTGGCAACGAGCTCCGACCTGTTGGCTCTCGGCATTCAATGGAGAGCCTCAATGGAGGCAGTTTTCGTGGCTATTCTAATGAGGCTAACCCAATTCGTCAATTAAATAACTTTGCAACCCAAAGAGCAGATTTCACTCTCGTTTTTTCCCTCTTTGTTCGCTTTTCGCTTTCGTTATTTCGTTATTTCCTTATTTCTTGGATTTTTCATGTTTTCGGAGCCCCCATTGATTTTTGGCTTTAATTTGTTTACTTTGCATTTCGGAGGCAGAAGAAGCTGCGAGTCAGAGAAGTGAAAGAAATTATGTCAATATTTATTTAAATCCATTTCTTTGCCAAAAAAAAAAAGAAAGAAAATAAAGCGGAGAAAGAATGCGGTGAAACTTAATCGCTGGCCACTTGAAAGCGATGATTCGGAGCTTGTTGACTCCGGGAATACCTTTGGTTATGATGGTATTTCTTTAGAGTTTTTTATATTATATTACATTAAATTAAAATAAATTAACTATACCTTTTTTTAGATTTAGATTTAGATTTATTTTATTTAGTATTCTGACGCTACAAGTTAAAGTATTACTTTTAAATTATTGCGTCAGTCACAAAAAGATTTTATAACTTATTAAAGATAACTTAATATTAACAAGATTTATTTGACTTATTGAACTAATGATTTAGAAGTTATATTATTTATAATTATAAGAAAGTGTATTTTATTTGTTTTACATATTTGAATTTTTTGCCCTTAAATTAGTTGTAGAAAGATATGGGTCTTAACTTCAAAGTATTCCTTATAATAAACCCCTTTCAAAGGGTTGGTTATTATGGTATTTCTATAGAGTTTTCTATGTTATATTATATTAAATTAAATTAAATTATACCTTTTTTTGCTTAAAAATTCCAGTCTACAAAATGACCAGCTACCGGAACCTGCTGCTCATGCTGCTCCTGGTGGCCAGCGCCGCCTTCGTCCAGCTGGAGGCCAAGACCGTCTTCCGGCGCACGGACAAGATATCGGAGAACTTCAAGCAGCTGGATCTGCCGCCCGAGGAGATTGATCCCAATGTGGCGCCGCCAGAGTCCGATCCCCCCAAGGTGGAGGATGTGGCCGACGAGGTGGTCTCCTCTGCTGCTCCTGTGATCGATGAGAGCGCCAATGAGATAGCCAGCGGGGATGTGGAATCCCCGAATGCGGCGGCAGCTGTCGTGCCCGAGGTGGTCGCCGCTCCTGCTCCTGCCCCAGCTGTAGAGGCTGCTCCAGAGGCCTCGGCCGCCGCTGTGACCACCGTCACCGCCAAGCCCCCGAAGAAACCCGTTACCACCGCCAAGCCGGAGAATCCCATCAGCAGGTACTGCAAGTGCTCCGAGTCGCAGTGTGATTGCTGCCGCAAGTTCGGACTGCCGCTGCTGCCCAGCCAGGGCTGTGCCAAGATCGCCTACCTGGGCAACGATGAGATGAGCGTGTCCCTGAAGTATGGCGACATCACCCTGGCCTCACGTCGCATCTCCAGCAAGCGGGCTCGGCCCATCTGCGTGGGCCTGCCTGGTGGGTACTCCCAGTTCTGCGGTAGGGTTTATGGCCTGTCGAGGTCCAAGGAGTCCAAGGACTTCAAGGCGTGTTTGGCCTTCGAGCTGAGGGCTGACGAGGAGGTGGAGGCCTCGCTGCGCGTCTCCTGCTTCAAGTTTGGACCGGAGGGACTCAGGGTGGCCGAGGCGGAGCCGTTGCCGGCGAAGCCAGCGGATGAGGATGATGATGACGATGATGATATCTTTGGATTTGCGGGTAATTATTTAATTAATAAAAAATAAATTAAAAGGCTTAAACGTTAATTAGTTAATAGTTAAAAACTAATTAAGAAGCTTAAAAGTTAAATAAAAAAGTAAAGAAAAGTGGAGCGTATACGTAATATTGAAGGCATGTAACGTATACGCCTAGTGGTACACAGTTATGTTTTTATACCCTTACAGAGGGTATTCTAATTTTGCCATGATATTTGCAACGCAGTGAAGGAGGCATCTCCGACCCCATAAAGTATATATATTCTTGATCAGCATCACCAGCCGAGTCGATCTAGCTATGTCCGACTGTCTGTCCGTGCGAAACAACAGATCTCAGAGACTATAAGAGCTAGAGCTACCAAATTTGGTGACAACATTGGAATCTGTTGCACGCAGATCAAGTTTGTTTTAAAATTTGGCCACGCCCATTTCCGCCCTGGAAAATAATAAAAAACGTTATATAATATATAGTCGTGATTTCCGGCTTAAAATAAATAGATATAATAACTAATTAGGCATTCGCGGACGTGTTCTGAAAATTTGAGGGAAATCGGATGGTAAACATGGAAGTTATTAAACAATAAAGTTTCTGTGTATGCTTATTCCTTTTTTCACTCTCAAAAGCTAAGAACTCAGACACTCGAAAAGGGTTCCGTAGCATTGAGTCAAAACAGGAATACTTTCCGGGTGTCTAAGCACATTGCTTTTGAGAGAGAGTGTCAGTGTATGTCCCTATTAACATTTGTTTTTTTTAACGTTGCTTAACATATTTCCAGCAACTTTTGTCTTCATTTCTCAACATTTTCTTTTTCCATGTTCATGTCTAATTTAATTTAACCCCCAACGCTTTGGGTACCGGGTATCTCACAGTCGGTCACACTCGACTGTAGCTTTCCCACTTGTTATAAATATTATTATGATTATTTTTAGTACAGTTTTTATTTATAATATATTAGTATATAGTAACTACATAAATTTTATACCTTTTTTTATCCCTTTTCTTTCCCTCCCAGCTGGTGGCGACGATGACGAGGACGAGGAGGATGACTATGACAGCGAAAGCGACACCGATGCCGACACCGATGACGATGATGACACCGAAGACTATGCCGATGACGACGAGGCCGAGGCGCCCGAGGATGCTGACTATGGCGGCTTCAGTCTGGCCGGACTCCTGGACGAACTCGATGACGACGAGGACGAGAAGCCGGCCAAGAAGCCAGTGGTGGCTGCTGCCGCTGCTCCTGCCGCTGCCGATCAAACCCGGGAGCATGTGAGCACCGATGGCCAGGCGGAGACGCAACTAGTGCAGAGCAAGGACGAGTCGGGTGCCCCCGCCGCCGCCGCCGTTCCTGCCAAGGATGAGGCTGCTGCCGCCGCTCCTGCTGATGAGGCCGCCGCTCCTGCTGAGGCTGAGGTGACCCCGGCTCCCGCCGATGCGGACTCCACCACCCCGAAGGCCAAGAAGTCGAAGAAGGCGAAAAAGAACAAGAAGAAGAAGGCCGCCGCGGAGGGCACCGAGGAGACGGGATTCGCCTATGAGCTACTGAATGGCATCCTGGATTTTTTCAACTGAGCGGCCAGCGCGAGTTTGCCAACATGCTGGGCAACAGTGTAAATACCTTGTACCGCCGCAGCTGGCCGGGATCGGAGACGGAAACGGAAACGGAGTTAGAGTTACGTAGTAGTCCCTAGGGTTACCCCGAATCTGAAATTCACTTATTTATTTGCTATTTATTCGATCCATCATCACAGCTAAATGTTAGATTAATTTATTTTTTAAATTTACAACGAATAAACGTCGAAAAATGTAACCTTGCTACCTGATTTCCACTTTGAAACGCCCCAATTTGTGCCATTTGGAGTCCTTGACAGCTGTCAGGCATTAATTGCTTGTCCTGGCCATAAACTTGAGCTCACCGCAAGGCATCCTACAGCTTACTGCGTGGACACATGCATTTGTCACAAAATGTCAACACTCAAAGTCCGAATTGCCAGTTCCCCGGATCGAAAGCCACAACCACAGAGAGTTTACAGTTAATTACAAGGAAATTATAATTTAATATTTAAGCCACATTAATCAAAACGGGAATATTATGCCAAGAACGTACAAGGATTTTTTCTGAAGTCATAATATATCAAGAAACCTCGTTGGTACTACTTTTTTTAGCCTCAAAACTCCCAGAATTTGTCATTGGGAATTACAGATGCATCTGCAACAACTTTCTCACTTAATTAAATATATTGTATTTTCTTTTTTCATGTTTAGTTGGTGTTAAACATATTGAAAAGCTAGTCCTGGTTGCTTTTCCATGCTTTTGGCTTTCAAATAATATGAGAAACCTATTTAACTCACCTTTTGGGACATTATTTTAGGAACAGTGAAGAAAAATGCGCAGTGTATTGCAAGGAAATTATAGTTTAAAATTTAACCCACATTAATAAAGACAAAAATATTTTAGCATATATGTATATCAGTTCCCCCAAAAAGAATCCTTAGTAATTATTTTTCTGAATAATCCAACCTCTGGATTCGCTGAATTCGTACTTGGGAATTATAGGTGCATTCTAGCTCCTTTCTTATTTAATTTAACCATGTCTGGTTATTGTCAGGCCAAAGAAAATGTTAATTATAGTGTATAAGGGTTCCTTTTGGTATTATTTTGGTTTTAAAATTATATCAAGCACCAATTTAACTAACCTTTTGGGACATTATTTTCCGAACAGTGTAGAAAAATGCGCAGTGAATTACAGGGAAATTATAATTTAATATTTAGACAGGAATGTTATGCCAAAAACACACAAGGAGTGAAAAAGAATCCTTATTTGTTAATTATTTTTCTGAATAATCCAACTTCTAGATTCGCTGAATTCATACTTGGGAATTATAGGTACATTTCTAGCTACTTTCTTTCTTAATTTAAAGAATTTTTTGGTTATTGTTAGGTAAAAAAAATGTAAATTCTAGTGGTATTATTTTGATTTTATAAATAATATCAAGCACTAATTTAACTCACCTCTTAAGCCACCATTTTTCGATCAGTGTAGAAAAATGCTTAGCCCTAATAATTAATGCTCCGCCTTATATATTCCGCCTTACCGCAGGCTCATCGCAGGCATCGCTGGCATCTCTGGCATTTTGATTAGTCATTTATGGAGCCACTTTCGCCTTTCCCTGGGCTTGGGTTGGGACACCCTCGTGGACCAGGACACACATTTTTCGAGTTGATTAAGTGCCGGCCGCACCATTTGTCAAACTCCTCAGCGTCGGCAAGGAGCAACTTTTAATTAGAAACTATGCGTGGCAGGGCGTGATGGATACCGATCCCTGGAATAGCATCCCCTAATTAGCCAGCTCCCCGCCCAAGGAAGTACACTGCAAGTTTTGTAGCGTATATAAGCTTTTATTTTTTATTTGTACACATAGAGTAAAATATGTAAGTTTATGGTGGAAACTCCTCTGCTGTCCCATTCAATTTGATTGAATGGCGCTGTTTCGCAAAAAAAAAAGAACCTCCATAGCGCACCGACCAGTATCAGTATATATAGTATAGTGCCTATGGACCAAATGGGGAGCTATATACGCTTCCCCCGGAACCATCTTATCCCTTTGCTCTCTCACTAACTTAATTGCTTTGCACGGAAATGTTTAAAAATCATTCGGAACTCATTCGGGAAGGAGCAAATATGTCGTTCCTATTTGGTATAATATATGGTATAATATATAATATATAATATATAATGTATAGTTTATGGTTTGGTTATCAATTATATTAATTACAAATAGATTTCGTTCAAAATACACACAAATACATCATAAATGGTTAACGTACATCAAAAAAAATGTATTCATATATGGGTATATGTGTATATATATTCTTGTATATTCGTGTATATAGAATCCAACTACAATATCTTTTGATTTGTAAACAGGGGTTATTTTTTTTTCTTATTTTTGATTCGATTTGAAAGAGGGTGGAGGGGAGGAAACCTATGGGGGCTGAAAGGGGGGTACATTTTCTTGTTTTCTTGACTAATCCATAACTAAATCCACCTCCGTTCTCGCCTATCACACTCAATAGATGATATAGAACCATTCGCTATCAAAAATTCCACTCAAAGATCCTGCCCGAAATTCGTGTAAAGTTCTCTCTCTTTTTTGGTTCAACTTAAGCTTAGGTTTTCCTCACATTTTCCAGTAGAGTTTCTTGCATCTGTGTGTAAGTGTCCGGCATACATATATGTATAATACGGGTTATATAATAATATATTGATATATGCTTGTTAGCCTCTTAGTCTTACGCGCTAGATATACCGATTAGTAAACTCTTAAAAATTAATCGTGTGTAGTAGTGTCAGGTTTTTGAAGGGGAATATAAGGAAACATCGTTGATCAAGGACTCAGGGCTCATCGAAAGGGGCCTTGATTAAGGATGTTGGATAGCCAGAGTCACCAGATTCAACAGATTAGTACAATCAGTCTCGATTTTGAAGTAGAAGTGGGTCTAAATTCGGTGAGCTTAAGGGGTCTACAAAGAAGCCACATAAAATAAAATAAATTATAAAGGGAAGTTGTTCCACTGACACATTCGGATTCACATTCAAAGCAAAGCCAACTTGGCCGCCAGTCGAACCTTGTGAATGGGAATTTCTTAGGACTTGGCCGGAATGTGCCAGTGGACAAGGGAAATATGGAATGTGGGTTACTAGCTGGGTATTTCCATATTTCCTAGACATAAAAGTATATGTTTGTGATTAGCCTCTATATTTAACCCTAAGGGTGCTCAGTGTGTGTTCGTTCATTCGTCCTTGCATTCATATATATTAAACACTCGTTCAGGTCATTCACTATTCGTTGTTCCGTTCACTTTATTCGGTCATTTCTCCCAGATCCCCATTTTCGATGGATCCCCGATCTAGATCGGGGCCCTCAGATCCCAGCGGCCCCCAAAAAACATTCGTAACTCGAGTTGGAACAACATAATTCTCTTTTCTTTGCCAGCATTTTTAAGTGTTTGGTGTAGGGGGGAGGAGTGTGTACAGTAGCGGTCATAAAAATAAATACGAGGTAAAAAAAATTAACAAGGTCTAATAGTATAAACTCAAAAAATAGGGTTACGTGTAATATAAATCACTTAAAATCGAAGATATTGGTAATTAAATGATAAAAATGGTTGAAAGAAATAAAAATTAAATCATTTTTAAGTTTAATAAAATTTAAAGCTATATAAATAATTTAAAAATATAAAATAAGAAAAGTAAAAAAATTAACAGAGTTTTTCAATTCAATTTCAATTTCAATTTATTTTATATTTATATTATTTTATTTTATAAAGCCCTTAAAATTGATATTATCGCTAATTAAATGATAAAAATGGTTTAAAGAAAAATATAAAATGAAATCATTTTTAGTTTAAATAAAAATTTAACGAAATATAAAGCAATAGAAATAATTGTAAAATATTTTATAAGAAAATTAGTGCTAATGTATTATATTTAATACAATTTAAAGCACTATAAATATTTTAAAATATTAAATAAGAAAAGTTACAAAAATAACAAAGGTTTCGTATAATATAAAGCACCTTAAATCAAAGTGATTGGTAATTAAATGATAAAAATGGATGAAAATAATAAAAAAAGGAAAAATATTTTAAACTAAATAAATATTTAATAAAATATAAAGCAATAATAATACTTTTAAAATATTTAGTAAGAAAATGAGTGCTAAAATATTATATTTAATAAAATATAAAGCCATATAAATAATTTTAAAATATTTAATAAGAAAATAAGTGCTTATATATTGACCGCATCTGTATATAATTGTCACCAAAGACAGGTGGAGGTTGTGTTTTGTTTGTGTTCATTTTCATTTTTTTTTTTTTTTTTTTTT